>BQMB01001478.1:182500-206538 GCA_027943415.1 Closterium sp. NIES-67 | reverse complement strand
ATATAAATTCACCCCACAACTTCACTTAGTAACCGCCGCAATTGTAACGCGAGCTTATGAACTTTGAATCTTCATAGCTTTCGCGTTCTTGCTCCGATTGAAGGGATTCTCGTTGCGTCGGAAAGATCTTCTCAAGATCTATTATCACAAATACCTACTGAAACAAAAATAACACAGAACACATTCCCAAACTCCAGAACACACCACACACAAATGCTTGCACATTCAAACCACACATGCAAGTTGAAAACATGGGATGGGAGGCAGACAGAATGTGATAGCATATGATGACATCACACAACAATCTCCCCCTCTGGCTGCCAACCATCATCCACCATACCACATCTCAAGCATGCATACTCAATGCACACTCATCCCAGCAAGCTTCATGCCCTTCCAATGATCTGCCTCCGCCAGACCACTTCCTTGGCCCCATGGTATAAGGCCATGTACTCAGTCTCACATGAGGACAATCCCACCTCATTCTGCTTCTTGCTGCGCCAGCTCACAGCACCACCTCCTAGCAAGCACACATAACCCCCAATGCTGGTGCCATCCGCTTTCACTGAGTTGAAGCTAGCGTCAGTATAGCAACTCAAGAGCATCTCATCACTTTTCACATCTGCAGCACCTCTCTGCAACTGCTGCCTCACTCCACTGTACTCCAATCCCACTGATGCCGTAGCACTCACATAGCGGACCAACCTCTTGGCCGCTTCCAGCTGCTCATACTTCTCAGCCAGCCCCTCACAGTACTTCCTCTGGTGCAACCTCAGCACACCCTTTTCCACATCTCTCTCCACATGCATCCCCAAGTAGTACTTCACCTCACCCATCTTGGAGCACTTGAACTGCATCTCCAGCATCTGCTCTGCGCTGTCCAGCAAAGCAGTTGATGCAGAAAAGAGAAGGATATCATCCACATACACCAAGAGCATGAGGATTTCATCCTTCTCCTGCAGCAGGAACAGGCTGGGGTCACACTCACTCTTCTTGAAACCCCCAGCCAACAGCGCCTCCTCCAACTTGTGATACCATGCACGAGGCGCCTGCTTAAGGCCATAGATGGCCTTCTTCAGCCTGCAGACCCTGCCGCTCCCATCATCCAGCCCCTCTGGCTGCTTCATGTACACCTCCTCCAGAATGATCCCATTCAGAAAGGCAGTCACAATGTCCATCTGCCGTATCTTCCATCCCAGGAGTGCAGCTATCGCCAACAGCACCCTCAGTGTTGTTCCTTTCCCCACAGGAGCAAACACCTCATCATAGTCCTTCCCCTTTGTCTGCTGAAACCCCCGTGCCACAAGCCTAGACTTGTAGCGGGTCAGCTCCCCTTCAGGTCCATACTTGTGCCTGTAGATCATCTTGGAAGTGATTGCCTTCTTTCCAGGAGGCAAGTCACACAGGTCCCATGTCTCGTTCTCAATTAGGGACCCGAACTCCTCATCCTCACTCGCCTTCCACTTCTCCCCATTTGGTCCATTCAAGGCCTCCTCTCGAGTCTTGGGCTCAGGGATTGGTGCCCAGTAGCAGTGAGCGATCTCATCTTCCTCAATCTGCTCAACCACACTCCCAGCCTGCACCACATTCGGCTTGCCTCTTCCCCCATAGGTCAGCCTCACTGGAGGGCGCACATCCCTCCTAGGTCGCTCAGGCGGGTGTGGAACTCGAGGTGGAGACTCATGCTTGCTGCTGCTGCTGCTCTACTTCAGCTGCTCCCCCTTCCTCAGTCACCCCAGACATCTCCTCCTCTGACACTGCAACCTCCACCTGTCTTGAAGGCTGCTGCACCTCATCTGCCTCCACAATGAGCGGTGTAGATGGAAGCTTCTGTTGCTGCTGCTTCCATTCCTTGTAGTACAGGGACTCAAGAAACTTCACATCCCTTGACACTGTCAACTTCTGGGTGGTCAAGTCCCATAGCAGCCACCCCTTGTGATCCTTTGCAATCCCCAAGTGCACACCCCATCTTCCAGAAGCCTCCAACTTCCCCCTTTTCTCCTTAGGCACATGAAACACCACCATGCACCCAAATGCCCTCAGCATGTTCACAGCTGGAGCACTCCCATACCACTTGACATATGGGATCCACTCCTTATCTCCAACTGTAGCCAGCACCCTGTTCTTCACAAGGGCGACCTGCCTCAGTGCAGACACCCAAAACGGATCAGGCAGCCCTGCACGCCCAAGGAGAGTGCGTGCCCCCTCCTGCAGGGTCCTGTTGAACCTCTCAGCCACGCCATTCTGCTGCGGGTTGTAGGGCACTGTCAGTTGATGCTGGATCCCCTTCCTCTTCAACTCCCCCTCAAAATCAGCTCCAATGAACTCCCCACCATTGTCACTGCGGATCACCTTCACCTTGTGTCCGCATTCCCTCTGAGCTCTAGGCATCCACTCCTTAAGGACAGCCGCTGCCACCTCCCCCTTGCTCTTCAAAGGGTAAACCCACACTGCCCGAGTGTGGTCATCCACAATTGTCAAGAAATAGCGGCTGCCTGAGAGGGAAGGGGCTCTTGTGGGCCCCACCACATCCATGTGCACAAGTGCAAGTGGGGTCTTGGCTGGTCCTGTAGTGCTGTTGAAGGGGAACTTGGAGAACTTGGTCTCCAAGCATGTAGGGCAGCTCCCAATCTCCTTCACTCCCCCTTTCACCTCCAAGCCCTTCAGGCTCCCATCCTTCACCAACTTCTGCAGCATAGGGAAGTTCACATGACACAGCCTCTCATGCCATGTCTCCCAATCGGCCTCTCCACTCCTTGATGAAGCCTTAGCCCATGCCGCACTCGCATCCACACCAGCAAGCACCTCACCATGTGTCTGCTGCTTCTGCACTTTCTTGACTGCTTCCAGGACCCCATCAGTTGGTGCAGTTGCATCTCCTCCTGCTGTTGCCTTTGCCGCTGCTGCCGTTGCTGCTGTTGGAGTCTTCCCATTCCAAGGGATGATGGGCAGCTGCCACAGGTCCTTGATGCAGCTGGTCTCCTCTTCCAGACTCCACAGCACCTTCTTCCCAAGCTTAGCACGGCAGCTGGTTGTCCAAAGGTCAACTTCGGCCTTGCTCTTCTGGCAGTCGTCGCACAGAGAGAAGGTTAGCAGACAGACCTTCAACCAGCAGGACATTCCCAAGCCCACAAGCTCCCCATTAGCTCCCTTAACCTTGGCATTCCCAACACCAATGACAGGGAGCAAAGCACCTGACGCAGCTGCCACATACTTAATCTTCCAGGGGGTTTTAACCTCATCAAGCAAATCTGCCCGTGGGGTCATGTGACTGGTGCAACCCGAATCAATCACCCAGTGCGTGAGAGGGTGCATCACAACCTTTCCCACAGATCCCACATCACCCTCATGCCCCATGCACATCCTCAACCATAAGAAACAAACCAGGATAGGCATTTACCTTGTGCACCTTCACCTTGTGCACCTGAGCCTTGCACAGCGCCACCTTGTGCGCGTTCACCACTGGGTGGCTTCATGCCTGGAGGTGCCCATCCCTCCGGCCTGCTGAAGCACTTGAACCAAGGATGCCCTATCTTCTTGCAGTACCAGCAGGTGCCCTCCATTCTGGTACTCCCCCTGCCACTAGAGCTTCCCATGCCCCTCATTATAGTCACCTCGGCCTCTACCTCTGCCAAAGCTCCTCCCACGGCCTCGGCCTCTCCAACCCCTCTTCCTCTGCCGCGCCCTGCAGCTCCATACCCCTCAGCAGTCTTAGTGGCAGCACCGCCTCCCACATGGCGTCTGCGGAAGTCCTCCTGCAGAATCTGCTGCCTTAGCCACTCAGGTGTCCATTGATCTTGTTGAGAGTTGAGGGTGGGGATGAGGTTGTCCCAAGAGTTGTCCAACACCGAGATGATCTTGGTGCACTGCTGCAGCTGAGATACACTGCTGCCCGCTGCTGCCATCCTTGCATAGGTGTCCTTGATCTTGTCAAGGACCGGCTTCACATCGTCCCCTGGTCGCATGGAGATGGCAGCAAGTTCCTTCTCGAGCACGATCACCATCAGGAGAGTGTTGGGCTGAATCACATCGCGTAGTAGTTTCCACGCCCTTGGACCCGAATCATCCGCTTCCACAAGATCCTTGATGTGCTCGAACATCTCCTTGTTGACCGATTGAAGGATGAGGTCGAAAAGCACCGCGCTTTTCTCAATCCACCGTTCACGTGCTTCGCCTTCTTCCGGCATCTTCTCTTCCCCAACAGCAATCTTCAGTAGCTTGTAGCGTTTGAAGGCACTCCTCATCCGTCCGCTCCATTCCTCATAGTTGGAGCCATCCAAAGCTTCAACTTTTGATGGCGGCGGCTCACTTGTCTTCTCAGCTACAGCTCCTCTTCCATTAGCATCTCCTCCTCTCTCATTCATCTTCTCCTTGAGAAATGACGAGTTTCAGCTCCCCTTTGCTGTCCACACTCAGCTCCCTCGATATTTTCACAAGTGTCGGCGTCCACGAAATTTCGGCAGAGTTTCCCCTTAGCGGAAGACACATCCAACCTTTAGAACACCACTTAGGCACACCCACAGGCCATGGTGGGTCTAGAAGGGTCTTCACACTTCTGTAGACTCCTCTCAATGTCCTTAATATTGCTCTGATACCACTTGTTAGGATTAAGGACGGAGTCTAGGTGAACTTAGGAACTAGAATTACTCAAAATATAAATCCGAAATTCTGGACAGAAAAGTCGTCTTCACAAGAAACGACGTTGACGAAAACCTAGCCGTTGGAATGTCGCAAAACTCGGATATGTTGTAGCTCTTAATCTCAGCTACCGTTCCCAATTTGAATCACGTTGATTAATGAAGTATTCGCGACGCTATGGCTTTCGACGCATTAGGGGGTAAGCTGTAGGAGGAGAACTTAACTCAATCTCAAAAGTTCAATCAAAGTTCAAGAATCTCACAAGGAATTAGAAGGAGCAAGAGAAAGGTTGGGATAGAAGAGAGAGATGAGAGGGAAGGTCCCAAGAGAGTCCCCTACCAAGGAAACCCCATAAGCACAAAGATTCCCTCCCTATAGGAACCTCAACTTTGACCTTTGTCCCTTCCCAACCAATCCATCCAAGTTGGCCACCCTTGCCAACCTAGCTTGGTTGTTCCCAACCTATTTGCAGCTGTTACAGTAGAGTGACAAGTTTCCCCAACCCCAAAGGTCCCAACTCCATATAAATTCACCCCACAACTTCACTTAGTAACCGCCGCAATTGTAACGCGAGCTTATGAACTTTGAATCTTCATAGCTTTCGCGTTCTTGCTCCGATTGAAGGGATTCTCGTTGCGTCGGAAAGATCTTCTCAAGATCTATTATCACAAATACCTACTGAAACAAAAATAACACAGAACACATTCCCAAACTCCAGAACACACCACACACAAATGCTTGCACATTCAAACCACACATGCAAGTTGAAAACATGGGATGGGAGGCAGACAGAATGTGATAGCATATGATGACATTACACAACACAGTAACTGGCGCAAAGGTGGGTAGTTGGGTACCCACATTTATTTTAATCCTTTCTAAAATGCAATATCACCGTTCCTTTGTAGGAGATGTCGCTTTTCTACCAAGGGAATTTCGGGGTTGATGGTTTACCCGTTTGTGATTCATCCCTTGAGTAGTGAATTCATCCCTTCGATTTGGATAGCGGCAACGTATGCAGGCCGGCTGAAAGCATCTGCTTTGTTTTTGTGGCCGAACTTGTACATGATATCATAGTGGAAGTGCGTCTCGAGGAACTCAATCCATCGGACCTGCTGCCTGGAGAGGTTTGGCTATGTCTTCAAATATTTCAGGTTGCAGTGGTCGGTGTAGACGATTGTTTTTCATCCTTTGAGATAGCATCTCCGTGTTTTGAAGGCGATGACAATAGGAAGGGCCTCTTCGTCGTGTATCGGGTAATTTAGTTTTGCCCCGTGTAGTTTCTTGAGATAGGCGATCGGTTGCAGTCCATTCCCCTGGTCTTGCATTAAGACTGCTCCCACTGCCTGGTTACTGGCGTCAGCTTGGATTTTGTAGTCGCGTTAGGGGTCTGGCAAGATGAGTTTTGGTGCCGACGTGAGTGCCTGTTTCAGCTGCTCCATGGCTTCTTGATGTTTTGATTCCCATTGATAGGGCGTGCTCTTCTTCAGCGGATTCGTGGGTGGTGAGGCAATTTTCGCGTACTGTCGCATGAACCTACTGTAATAGTTAGCGAAACCTAGCAACTGCTATAACTCCTTCACGTTCTCGGGTGTCTTCCACGTGCATACGGCTTCGATCTTCTTAGGGTCGACATGAACTCCTTGAGCGCTCACCATATGTCATAGGAATTGGACCTTTTTTAGGGCAAATTTGCTCTTGGATAATTGATGTAGAAACGTTCCCGTCGAAGAATGTCGAAGACTCATCGCAACTGTTCGATATGCTGCTTCATATCACGCGACTATATGCGAATGTCGTCCAGATACACCATCACGCATTAGTCTAAGAGTGGGCGTAGAATGTGGTTCATCTTGGCTTGGAAGGTTGCTGGTGCATTGTTGAGTCCGGCATTACCAGATACTCGTATGACCCGTACCGAGCTCGGAAGGCAGTTTTGTGGATGGAATTGTCCACTATTCTTATCTACCAGTATCCGGACCACAAATACAGTTTGGAAAATACCGTGGCTCCTCGAAGCTAGTCAAGCAGGTCATCAATTCTTGGAATAGGGTATTTATTCTTGATGGTCTGCATGTTGAGAGCTCGGTAGTCGATGCACATGCGCAGGCTTCCATTTGGTTTCGGTGTGAAGAGTACTTGGTCCCCGTCTGGTGAAGTGGATGGATGGATGAGTCCTTTTTCGAGGAGATACTCGATCTGTTTCTATATGTTGGCTAGCTCTGTAGGGCTGAGCCAGTATAGTGCTCGAAAGGTCGGCTTCGAACCTGGTTCTTGCACGATCTCGTGTTGGTGCTTTTGGTATGGGGTAGCTCGTTCGGAAGATTATCGGGAAGAATGTCTTCAAACTTCTTCACTAATTCCTTGATTTTTTCTGGAGGTTCCAAGGCTTTCTTTCCGTCGTCTTCTGCACTTGTTGCTATCGCCAAGAACCTTGAGTCAGATTGTTTCATGTCCTTCTCGAATCTGGCGAGTGTTTGCACAGGAAACTCTCCTGTGTCGTCCCCGTTTGGTAGCTAGACTCTCCTTCCGTTGTTGTAGATGCTTGCAGTGCGGTAGACCCAACTGATTTCGGGGTTGATTTTTTGAAGGAATTCTCTCCTGAAGATCAAGTCAAACCCTTTTCTATTGATGATGAGAAGGGCAGGTTCCCAGCGTAGTGGTCTGATTTGTATGTGTAACACGGCTTCACCAAAGACTGGTAACTTGCTGCCGTCCACCATCGTTGCAGAGAATGTTGAAGGCTTGCAGTCTTCCCCAATTCGGTCGATTGCTGCCTTGTCGCATACAGTGTGCGATGCTCCTCAGTCCACAAGTGCTTGGAGGCGTCGCCCTTTGCACATGACCTCGAGCACGAGGGGCAGGCATTGCTCGGAGTACCCAAAGATAGCTTAATTAATATGATAATAGGGTATGCCCTCATATTCCATACACACATTTTCATTGCTATCTACTCCTGAGCTGGCAGCTGGGCGAGGCTGCTTGGAGAAAGGCTCTACTCCAGGGCCCACCATTTCTTGGACGAATGTGCGGCGCGTCATGCCGAAGTTGCTGAGATGGATGCATCCAAAGGAGGAGTTCGGGGTTTTTGCAGCTTCTTGTAGACCCCCAGCTTCCTCTTGAGCTGCTTCAGCTCCACCAACGTCTTCCTTGGGGAGCAAGTAGTCGATGTGGGTTGGTGTCAGGAGAGAACGTTGACTCTGTGGAAAGGCCAACTTCTCTCCATACTCCTTTTTTTTTCCCAAGTTCTGCTTCTTCTGGAGTCCCTCCCGAAATTTCTCCAAGGCTCTAGCCCCTCGAGAATCATAAGTTGTCATTAAAGCATCTTTATAAGGTAACTTTAACAAATCCTTATACTTTCTTGGGTCTTCTAGGAATTTCCCTGTCTCAACAGAGTATTTCTTTTGCGGAGTCATTTTTTCTCGACGATTTTCCCTGGCAAAGACTGGTCGTAGGGTGGAGATTTTCCCCCATCATTTCCTCCTACTCGTGTCGAATCAGCTTCGTCGAAGTTGATTTTTTCGGATGTCGCGGCCGCTTTCAGTTCCCAGCTAGATCCACAATCACAAGCAATTTCCTTCTTCTATTTCAAAGATTCGAGGGCCCGACACCCCGCAAAAGTCGCACGTGAAGTTGGTTTTTTTCGGTCGTAGCTGCCCAGCGCATCTGTCGATCTCCATCGGTTCGGCGAACGTGGGGTGTGCCAAGCATTCGCCATATCGCGTACTGCTGACATGCGCCCATCGTGTTATGGCATTGACCATGTCAAACTGCCCCGCTGCCGATAAGACGTTACTGTAGCTCGCGTACAGTCATTCGTCGCTGCCACTTGTCGTTTGACTTCGGTCTTTTGCTTGGCGAGGTATGATTGCAAATTTTCCCCTAGGTCGGGAATGCGGTTATAAAATTCCTCCATCTGCTGGGTGTACTGCGCTACACTCCTGAACTGTCGATGACGATTAATTCTTTCCCAGGCAAGAAACCGAAAATTCTTGGTTCGAAACGTTTCAACAGGTCGGTGCGGAACTGCTGCCACATGTGTGATCAAGGATTCGGCAAGCCTCATCCTCTCACACTTCCCCCCCTCAAAACCGGCTAGACGTTGAAAGTGCCCAGTTTTTCAGCAAATACTGAGGGTTGTGAGGCTCCAAGTAGTTAGAGAAAATCAAGCCAACAAAGTTGTGCTTGAACAGTAGCTCCTCTGTAGTTTTTTCCACACACTCGTGAGCTTGTACGAGTGCAGGTAGCAGGTATCCCATGTTGAAGTATTGGGATGTGTGACGCTCCATTCCAGGTTGCAGAGTAGCATAGCGAATGGTGATAATTCCATGCCTGAGTTGCGCTAAGTAGAATTCAGCTGCACTGCAGCATCCAGTAGCGATGATAACTGCTCCATGAGGTCAAGAAACCACCAAGCGTGCGAGGTTGACATAGCAGACGTGTACCGGTCCTATACCGTAGTAATGCTATAACTGATGCGTGCCGTTGCAAAGAGAGTTGGTTCCAAGTGATCGTAGTAGGGCCATCACCAAGCAAGATGATGCCATTCTCTGTGTCTTGGGTTGCAAGGCATATGTCCTCATCTGCCCTCTTGACCATTCTAGGTAGGCAGCGAAGCTCATCTCGAAGGCCCTCAAGTGTGTCTACCTTGGCCACGCTTGTTCTTCCTCTCGTTATCTCTTCCTCAACCTGTCCTCAAGCCGCCTCCTCTAGAGCCGTGACATTGTGTTCGATGAGAGCATCCCGTTCTTTAATTCTGTTCTGCCTTCTGACCCACTTCCTCCTCCCTCCCACCCCCCACCTGGGCTGATGATGTTATTCCCCCTCTCCTTCCCTAGGCTCTTCTCCTTTCTCCGGCTCCCTCTCCCCCCCCCTCCTCCTTCCTCCGCTAACATTTATGACCCAGCTGTCCCTGACTCCCCTGCTCACTCTGCCTCCTCGCATTAGCAGCAGCAGCAGTAGCAGACGGAGCAGCAGCGAACGGAGCTGCAGCAGGAGCCACAGGCGGCTCTAGGAGCGGGTCCTCCTACGGCGGCTTCAAGGATTTCATGTGGCCTTCTCTCCTAGCACTGTCTGGGAGCTTTGTCGCCCGGACTATGGCCTTAGGAGTGGTGTCATAATCTGGCCACCACTCTGCAGTCCCTGGGGTTCAATGCCTCTCAGTCCAATGCAGCATTTTCCTCCGCTCCTCTCCCACCTGCTTCTTCATCTTGGTGTATGCCGACGACATGATCCTGTTCGCTGGCGATGCTGCCGCCATGCAGGAGGTGAAGGACGCCCTGCATGCACGCCTCAAGTGCAAGGACTTGGGTGAGCTCAAGCACTATCTGGGCATGACCATCACCCAGGACCACGCGACGCGCACCATTACCCTCTCACTATCCTTTTACATTGACCAAGTATTGCAGCGGTTCCATATGGCACTGTCAAACCAGTTACCACTCCCTTGCAAATCAACCACCAGCTTGCCCGTCCTCCTGCTTCCTCGTGCTCCGACCATCCTTATGCTGAGCTCATCGGTTTGCTGATGTACGCTATGATGTGCACCCGCCTTGACCTTGCCTATCCCATAAGCGTTCTTGCTCGCTTTGTCGGTACCGCTCGCCACACCGACGAGCACTGGGCCGCAACAAATCAAGTCCTCTGCTACCGCCATGGTATGAAGGTCTATATCCTCACCCTTGGAGGCCCTTTTTCTCCCCTTCTCTCCAGTTTTAATGACCCCTCCTAGGCCGAATCCTAGCCGGATCGCCGTTCCTCTCAAGGCTACAATTTCACTCGTAATAGCGGCATCATCAGCTGGCACTCCACTAGCTCTTCCTCCATGGCCCTCTAATCCTGCGAGGGTGAGCACTATGCTTGCACCATGGCCGGTCAGGAAGCTTGCTGGCTCACCTTCCTCCTTGTTGAGATCGATGCTTCTTAGCGTTCTAGGTGGTGTTCCTATGGACGGTTCCACTAATTCCTAGAACTCTCTTAGAAGGCCCTGGTTTCCCTTCCTTAGAGTTCGCATAGGTATAAATAGCATTGCCTCTTTGCTTGCAGGCAGACATTCAATTCTTGATCCAATCATTGATTAGTATCATTCAAGCTTCCGCTAAATCCTGGACCTATGACACTTGATAATCAGAGCACAAGATTTCCGATCAACGCTTACCCGCTGGGCCACTAGGAGCACGCCGGGGATGGAGTCGAACTTTTCGATCGCGTAAGTAAATTATTTTTTTCTTACTAAGTTCTGACTAACCTCGAGTAGTTGCACCAAGGGTCCCCATCGATGGCGAGCAGCATCACCAACCGTTTGATTCTTAGCATCAATGGAGCCGATTTTTTGGGAGGGCATACGTCAGCGACCCTTGAAAATGAGAGAACGTCCTCGAAGTACCTCCATTGAAATCTGGGGTATTTTCTGCCCTCCAAGAGTTTCCAACTTCGCCACGAATCTTGGAGTTGCGCCAGCGATGATCTACGACACCCGTTCGATTCAACTTCAATGCTTCCGATCGTCCGAGGCAAAATGAGCCTGAGCTGATGGAGTTCGAGTTTCAACACATGTGGAAACGGCGCCTCGATAGTAGAGGATTGTTCGCGCGCGTCCGATCATTTGAGAATGGACATCGACGACTACGGATTGCTGCAGAAAACGGGTTGATTATAGATCGCTTGGAGTTTGGACCGTTGGATCAACATTGGTCCAGCAGACCAGATCGAGCACGAGTCTTTTCAGTACAAGAACTTGACACAGAGAAGCAGATATACGCCGAAATCAACTTCGACGACTAAACTTCCGAATTTTCCAGCTCTTAAAATTTGGATCTCCTCATCACGTCAAGAATTTTGGCAACAAACTTCTCGACAGTACGAATCTTCAATATCACACACCCACTTTGTGACATCTACTGGCAAAAATGCTGTCGCAGCTTGCAAATCGTCAAATCGTCGATAAATCGATGGCAAAAATGGACTGCGAGACTTCTCGATGGAGAATAACGTCTGGGAGTCTACATTCAAGCTGGCGACACAACGATTGCGTACTACTTGATCAGTCGCAGAATCGACAACATCTCTTCTACGAAGTCAGAATCTTTGTTTGACGCTAGATCGACACCAAATAAGCAGAATTTCGTACTTCACCAAAGAAGCAGATTTTGGTGGTACACCAATAATGCAGCCGGAAATCTCCAACGACAAAAGTGGCTTGCATAAAACTATTGTTCTGCATCGAAGGTATGAGATACTTCGATAATTGGACATAGAAAGGATTGCAGAAAAGTACTGTAGCAGTTTTCTCTTGCAAATCCTCGCCAAGAAAAGTTTATGCAAAGGAGCAGATTTCGCATGCAACTACGACGCAGTTACTATGTCTCGTCAGGGATAGTGAGGCACTACTTCGTAACAGAGCTGATCGATACATCTTCACTATGAATCTCAGCCGTCCGCAGTGATTGGTTGGAGCAGTTTGACATCAACCTCAAGAGATTGACAAACCGAGGAGTCATGACCTCGAATCTGGCAATCATTTGCACACCTATGACCCTATGGTAAATGTATTAGAGGCGATTCTACCAGAATCCCAAGCATTACATGCCTCGACGTTACTTTGACGATGCAAGAGAATGCCCAGCAATATGATGATATTGACAAATGAGGGAGATGCAGATTGCAACAAGACAATTATGCCCTCTACCGACCGTACATTGGGAGCACGGATGAGCATACCAGGCAATTGCTACCCGTGGATACAACGAGGGAGTAGTAAGTAATCTTCATACCCTCAAGCGACCCAATCACCGGCAGCAATAGAGGGACACTTGTGCATTACGACACATGTGTTCCTTGGTAGTTACAACTGTTACACCCATCAGGAAGACTATACACGGAAGGGGGAGTGGATGGATTCTTCTTCGAGCCGTTAAAAATCAATCGCATCCTCTGCTGCCGCTGCGAGTGTTTACCACTGCCGACGCCATCACAATTGACAAATACAGCAACACCCAACCCTGATGGATATTCCTCCAAACAATGGAGATGACAGTGGATCTTATTCCAGCAAAATTTTAAGACCCGACCTGGCAGGTCAAGATCCTGCTGCTCTGCTTGAAGAATCGAGCAAATTTCTGACTCCGAAAGATTTGGTTGAATGCGAAGAAGTGATCGACACTGCCGCCATTCTGCTCCAAGGCCGGCAAGAAGAACTGTTACAAACATGTCCTTCAGGAAGTATCCACCGCATTTTTCCAATTGGTCATGGAGTGTTCCATTCTAGCCCTGTTGATATAATCCGAAACGTTCTCGTTGCCCTGCATCTATACAGTTGTCAATTGTGAGAGAATTTTACTCACGGAAATTGTGTCCTGTGCCATATACAGTTCCTTCAAATGCTTCCACGCAGATTCGGCTGGAGTCAAGCTGGCGTGAAGTGAGCGTATACCAAGCTGCTCTTTCAGCGACAGATTGCGGATAAGTACAGTGTAAGCGCTGAGTGAAGCATGAAGAAAACTATGTTGTTCCATCTGTGTTCCTGTAACAGGATGCGAGTAATCGCCACTAAAAACGGCCATAATCCAGCGGATTTCGTGAGGAGCTCAAACTCGAAACTCCAAGAGTAGAAGTCAACGCCATTAAAAGGTATAGTTGTCTTGATCTGCGTATTGCCTAAAAGGTTTGGTGCCTGAAAAACAGGTCCAGTAAAAGAGATCTGCTGCTGCGGAAATTGCTGTTGCTCTTGTTGCTGTTGATTTTGGTGGTGTTGCTGAAGCTGTTGTGTTTGCTTGTTGCTGCTGTGGCAAAAATTGAAACTGTTGATGTTGCGCAGGTGAAAACGTGAACGAAGTACTGGAGCTTGGATCGGCTGCAGCTCTTGCATAGCTGGAGCCATCTATACTCATACCACTAAAGGCCGCTGATGTTGATGCTGCTGCTTGTTGCTGTGATGTTGCAGGTACAGAAGACGAAGTCCCCGGTGGATGCATAGTCGGCAAAACTTGTTGTTGTTGAGGCATCCCGATTGAAGAATAAGCAGGTGGAAAAATTCCAGCTGCAGGGTTACCTGCTTGACCAGTGTTGACTGTAGGATTTGTAATACCTGTAGGTCTAGTTATTGAGGAACCAGATGATGGAGCTGACGATGGTCCAGTCATGATTGACGATAGTCTTAATTCCAGACAGCTCTGATACCATGAAAGAAATTGAAAGGTGGTGCGGGGGACTAAGTATAGAATCTGCCGACACAAGTACTTGAAGTAGAAAGTACTACTGGAAGTACCTCCAGTAACAGCCAGTATTAACAAGTTGTAACACCCGAGTCAGTATTACAGCCTTTGTTATACTTCAAGACTTGAACAAGGATCTTTGCTGGAATGGTAGACTAGTAAGACAGCGAGAGTCTTAGAACTTGTAAGTGTTGACCAGAATTTACTCAAGAACAAGTTAGTAACCGAAGTTGCACAAACTACTTTTATATCTGTTAGAAGTCCCTATTCGGTAATGTACTTGTTCAAAACTATTTGCGCTATGCGCTCTAACCGCTACTGAAAAGAGCGCGACTGTTCGCGTGATTGAAACGACCTACTGACGTAATCATCCAGACGAGTGCTATTTGCTGACGTCATTCTACGGATGCTAAATACAGTCTAACTCGACAATATACATCGGAACTACTTACAGAAATGCTTAAGTACGATTTAATCACGGCATGTGGGAGGGATGACTCTGTTTGTGGGGGACCTAGCCGAAATGTCAGAGTTTCGGTATCAGGGTAGTTTCGAGGACATCATGAAGTCTCAGGGTGCGGGGTTCCGCAACTCTGTTTTGATCAGGGTTAAGAATTCGCTGTTAACGTAGAAACGAATGATTACTAGAGGTGGAAACCTAGAACAAATACTAGTTGGTTGTACTCACTAGAAGCATACCTCAGTCTAGCCTATAACTTCTACATAGATAATATGTATAAGTTGACACACCCCCTAGGCTAGACAAGGGGTGAAACTAAACAAGAAGCAAACAGCTCAGGGCGGCACTACTAGTCCAACCACTGAGGCAGGGGTCTGGAGACCAGTCAGCAAGAATACAACCAAAACTGAAGCAAGCCAGGGTGGCACTACTAGTCCAGCCACTGGAGGTAAGGCCACAAGGCCAGTCTGACAAGCATATATAATAGAGAGTACACAATCAGGATCCTAACAGGGGAGCAGCTATAGGAACAAGACCAAGCTGTACACAGTGCCGCTGATGATCTTTAGGCGCAAGCGCCTTAGTAAAGATATCAGCTGTGTTGGCACCTGAGGCCAAGTGAACTACGCGGGCCTGGCGGCGCTGCTGTAGCTCGCGCAGGAGGAAGTACCGCAGCTGGATATGCTTCGCTCTGCCCTCAAGCCGAGGCTCCTGACACAGGAGTATCATGGCCCTGTTGTCAGCGTACAGGACCGGGGCAGAGCTAGGCCGCTCACCTAAGTCTGTGAGCAAGAAGGTCAGCCAGCGGAGCTCCTGTGCCGCCATGGCACCAGCGTAGATCTCAGCCTCACAGCTAGACTGAGCCACAGACGACGAGCGAGTGGATCTCCAAGAGATAGCACCCGAACCAAGGCTGAAACAGTAGCCCTGCGACGACCTGAGCGTCTCAGCATCGTCTGCCCAAGAAGCGTCTGTGTGCCCAGTAAGGACCACTGGCCTGCGTCCTCCTAGCACTAACCCCATGCCTGATGTACTAGCAAGATAACGCAAAACCCTCTTAGCGGCAGACCAGTGCTGAGGTCGGTGTCTGCCTGTAGCCACAAAGCGAGCCAGGATGCTGAGAGGGTATGCGAGATCTGGGCGAGTGCAAGTCATCAGGTACATGAGGCAACCCACCAGCTCTGCGTAGGGGCCACTGGGCTCTACTGGCTCCTCAGGAACGGGAGCAGAGAGCCCATGGTCTACGGGTAGAGGTGTGGGCTGTGCGGAGGAGAACTGAAGACCGAACCTCTGAAGGACCTGACGCACCAAGTGTGACTGGGTCAGAGTGATGGTGCGTGCTGCTCTGTCCCTAGAGATCTGCAGGCCAAGATAGCGACGCAGCTCTCCAAGGTCAGTGCAGGTGTGTCTCTTCAGCAGCTCAGCCTTCACAGAGGCCAGTGCGTCCCTGTCAGGAGTAGCGAAGACCAGGTCGTCTACGTAGACAAGGATGTAGAACGGAGTCTGGCCGGAACGCACAAACAGTGAAGGGTCAGCAGAGGACGGAAAGAACTGCAGGTCTGCTAACGTGGCACGTAGCGTGTCGTGCCACTCGCGGGGAGCCTGACGCAGGCCGTAGACCGGGCGCCTGAGAAGCCACTGGGTCCCAGGAGGGAAGGTACCAGTGAAGCCCTGTGGTCGGCGCAGGTAGACCTGCTCGTGTAGGCTGCCCTGAAGAAAGGCAGTAGAGAAGTCGAGGGAGTGAAGCTCGTAGTCACGCTGTGCTGCTACGTGTAGCAGCGCCCGAAGAGTGGTCATCTTCGGGGTCGGGGCGAAGGTCTGGAAGAAGTCAACCCCCTCGCGCTGACTGAAACCTCTGGCCACGTAGCGCGCCTTGAAGACAGGCGGCTCTCCAGGGGGGCGCTTCACCTTGAAGAGCCACCGACCATCGACTACGTTCACCCCAGGCGGGGGAACTGCGTCGACGTAAGTGCCGGTGGATCTCCAAGATGCCATCTCCTGCTCCATGGCAGCTATCCACTGAGAGGCCCAAGGTCCCGAGGTGGCCTCAGCGTAGGTGCGAGGGGTCGGGATGTCGAAGGCGTCTGGGTCACCCTCAGGGACTAACAGCATGGAGCAGAGATGGGGAGCAGCCTCGGAAAGGAAAGCCAGCTCGTACTGCCTGTCCTCTAGGACGTCACTGCCAAGGGCAGGAGCACCCCCGACGGACAGAGGACGGGCAGGGTCAGAGACCAGAGCGGTAGCGTAGTCAAGGCGGCGGGTAGAAGCGAAGTCAGCGACAGCAGCGACAAGCGCGTCAAGGCGCGAGACAGGAACAGCAGGGTCGGTAACAAGAGAGGCAAGGACCCGAGGGACAAGGGGACGAGCAGCACGGAGGTAGTCAGAGAACGGAGGAGGTGCAACAGCAAGGGACGAGGGAGGAGGGGACGGGAGGAGGGGAGGACGAGACGAGTGGGAACGGAGCAACATAGGGTGGGTGGGCAGGACAGGAGAGACGGGACGAGCACGGGAGGGACGGCGAGCCCAAACGTGAGACGGAGGGGTAGGGTCAGGGGACAGCGGAGGAGACACAGGAGGGGAACGAGGAGGAAGACGGGCCGGAGACGAGTCTGGCGGCGGGAACACAGGACCGTAGACAGGGAGGTCAGGAGGCGGTGGGGGAGACACCGGCGCGCGGTCCGGGGAGGGAAGGCCGAGCAGGCGGAGAGCGGAAACCGGCGGCGACGGCTGCTGCGGCGGCGACGACGGCTGGGCCGGAACTCTCGGACCAGCAGAGGCAGAACGACCGTCGGCAGAACACTCAACAGCAGCACCCCCAGAACCAACACCCCCAGAGCGAGAACCCCCTCCAACACCAGCGGCACCCCCAGAAGCCGCAGGACGAACACCCTCCTCCACACCAGCACCCCCAGGGGCCGAGAGCAGCGGCGGCAGTGGCGGCAACGGCTGCGGCGGCGGCGACAGCGGCGACGGCTGCGGCGACGAAAGCGGCGACGGCTGCGGCGGCGACGGCGACGGCGGCGGCAGCGGGGTCGGCGACTGCGACAGTGGGGGCGGAGGCACCGGGGAAGGGGGACGCGGCAAGGACGGACCGGGGGTACCACCAGAGTCAGCAGACTCCTCAACGGGGACAACCGACGGGAGGGGAGTGACGTGGGAGACACCAGACGGGGCAGGACGAGGCGGGAGAGGGGCAGGGGCTACCGGGGGAGAGGGAGCAAGGAAAAGGGGGGGGGCAACTGGGAGACCTCGGTGAGGGAAGCGGCGGTAGAAGGAGACGGACTCATCAAAGGTGACGTCACGAGAGTGGAGGAAGCGGTGAGACGGCGGGTGGTAGAAAAGCCAGTCAGACGAGTCCAGGGGGAAACCGAGGAAGACACAGGGGACAGTGCGGGCAGTGAGCTTGTCCGTGCCAGAGGCACGAACGTGAGCAAGGCAGCCCCAGACGTGGAACGCAGACGCGTCACCGGGGGACCCGGTCCAAAGGAGGGTCGGCGAAACTTGCGGCCGCTGGGAGCGTGGCCACAGGTTAAGCTGGTGAGCCGCGTAGCGAACAGCGAACGGCCACAGAAAATGGGGGGCATCGGCATGGATCATGGAGGTACGGGCGACCTCCATGACCAAGCCGATGCGGCGCTCAGCAACCCCATTCTGCTGTGGCGAGTCCGGCAACGTGTACGACTGGGTGATGCCCTCCGCACGACAGAACTGTCCAAGCCGACCAGAGGCGAACTCGCCGCCACGGTCGGAGTGGAGACACAACACGGGGAGACCGCGGTGGAGACGCGCAGCCACAACCCACGGGAGAAGAACGTCGGGCACGTCGGCCTTCCGCTCCAGGGGAAACACCGTGGTGTAGCGCGTGTAGTCGTCGACAAGCACAAGGAAGTAGCGCTCACCGCGCGGTCCGGGGACGGGGGCAGGGCCCCAAACGTCCAAGTGCAGGGTCTGAAGGGGGGCAGTAGCAGGACGCAGCGAGGAGGAGTGAGGAGCACGGCGGAGCCGACCCTCGACGCAAGGCGTGCACGGTGGCGCAGTCGAGGGAGGAAGGGCAGGGAGCGACGCGGGGAGACCTAAGACAAGACCGTGCTGGGACATGTGACGCAGACGCGGGAGAGCAGGGTGACCTAAGCGGTGGTGCCAGAGAAGGGAGGGGTGAGTGAGGGACCGACACGAGCAAGCTGCAGCGACCTGGGAGGACGCACCAACCGGGGGGGAAGCGGTGTGTAGGGTAAACAGACCGGACACCGGGTCCCGGGGGAACGTCGCAAGGGGGGAACCTGAGACAGCCTCAGAACAGACAGCGAACCGCTCGTGCCCGGGGAACGTGGTGGTGACGCCGAGGTCCTGGAGACAGCCGACACCAACCAGGTTCCTGGAGAACGAGGGAACGTGGAGGCCAGTAAGGGAGCCCGAGGGAACTGCTGGACAGGGAAGGGACGTAGAACTGCGCGCGACGACCGGACCCGCAGAGGGGTCAGCGAGAGAGACAACAGCAGGTGCAGCAAGCGGCGTGAGCGTGGAACGGTCGCGGAAGAAGCAGGCAGAAGCACCAGAGTCGAGAGTGAAGGACAGCGACGCAGTGGCGGAGGCCGGGGACGGAGCCGGTGCAGCGACTAGACTAGGCAACCTAGGCAGTCCTACGCCTGTCGCAGCAGGGGAAGCTAAGCTACACAAGGGTGAAACACCTAAACTAGAGTACACAGGGTAGTAAGATCCATCAACACTAGAAGCGTCAGCATACAAAGCATGCAAAGCAGCACCTATCTGATCCATGTCTAACTCAAAGATCGGCACGCCCTGGCGGAGCAGGCTGTGCCAGTCAGGGAGGTCCGGGGCCGGGCCAAAGCGACGACGAAAAAGATCGTCGAGGCGGCGGAAACAGCGGGCGGTCGGGTGCGGGCGGCGGCACAGAGTGCCGCGGAGAGGCCCGGTCTGAAGCTGGTACTGGCAGGTCACAGCACTGGAGCCGCTGGTAGACGCCAAGCTGCGCGGGCCGCCACCACGGCCACCGCCTCCGGAGGTGCCGGGCCAACCAGGCGGGAGACGTGCCCACGGCTGCGGCGGGTGCTGCTGGGACGGCGGCTGTGGCTGGGGCTGGTCCTGCTGCTGCTGGGACTGCTGCTCCTGCCCACCGGTGGTAGTCCCCTCAGGCGGACTACCGTCACCACCACCACGACCACTACCACCTGCGTCACCACCCCTACCTCCCTGGCGGCCACGGCCACCGCGACGCGAGCGCTGCTGCGGGTGGACAGCAGCAGCCGTCTCGTTAAGAGGGGTCGCCGTGGCGACCGCAGCCGAAACGTCAGTGAACGTGCACGGGGATGGGGCACAGCCGTGAAAGATAGAGACTGGCGGCGCACCGCTCGACTGAGCGATAGTGCGCTGGCGAGTCTCGATCTCAGTGAGGGTGTCGACAAAGGCGGTCAGGGTGAGGTCACCCGGGTGCTGGCTAAGAAAGTGGTCGCGAGCACTAGCGAGGCGGTCTGGCAGGCGCATAGCGATAAAATAGAGCGTCATGCAGAAAGGAGGGGGGAGCGCAGTGAGCTGGGCAGCAGTGCTGGCAGTGCGATAGCGAGTCTCTAGGGCACGCAAATGAGTGGCAAAATCTGCGACAGTAGGGAAGGCAGCCAGGTCTGGGAACAGCATCGGAAAGAGCAAGCGGCCAGCAGAAGCGGAGGCAGGGGTGGAATAGCGAGCAATAACGGCGTCTAAATAAGCTTTGGCCGTTTCAACAGTAGCAAAACGCGAGCGCTCAGACACAGGGAGGGCGTGACTAATAGCAACCTGAGCTACTGCATCGCGTGAGTCCCAGATCGCACAGGCCAGCGCAGCAGTAGAGAAAGCCTCACGGTCATCAGAGGAGGGGTCAGCAGGGAGGGGAGTAGGTGCAGGGGGACGGGGGAGCAAGCCATCAGCATGGACAACCAGAGAGTGGCCATCCTGGCGCTGACCTGTAAGCTGGCGGCGAAGATCGGAGAGCCAGGCGGCGAAGTCAACCGCGTGGCCCTCAGCGTCCAGGCGGAGCACAAAGTCAGCCATCGTGCAGGGTCAGCGGCACAGCTCCTCAGCGACACAGCGGCACAGCAGCACAGCTCCTCAGCGGCACAGGAGCACAGCGGCGCGGGGACACGGCGGCAGCACTCTCCAGTAGGGCAGCAGCTAGGCGTCCCAGCGCAGGCGAGCAGAAGACACAGGGCCCGAGAGGACACGGCAGGCCGAGCAGGGGAGGCGGGCAGGTGCTCTGGGGCCGGGCTGGTGCTGGGAGGGGCCAGGCTGGTGCTGCTGGGGCCGGTCGGGCACGAGGAGGGGCCGGGCAGCGCTGAGGAGAGGCCTGGCGGCGCTAGGAAGGGGCCGGGCGGCACTAGGAGGAGGCCGGGCGGCACTAGGAGGAGGCCGAGCGGCACTAGGAGGAGGCCAGGCGGGCGAGCGCTAACAGCAGGCGCGACAGGGGCCAGCGGGCGCGACGGGGCCTAAGGGGCGCGACGGGGCCCAGCGGGCACGACGGGGCCCAGGGGGGGCGCGACGGGGCCGAGGAGGCGCGACGGGGACCAGCGGGCACGACGGGGCCCAGGGGGGCCGCGACGGGGCCTAACGGGCGCGACGGGGCCCAGGGGGGGCGCGACGGGGCCTAGCAGGCGCGACGGGGCCTAGGAAGCGCGAAGGGGCCCAGCGGGCGCGACGGGGCCTAGGAGGGGCGCGACGGGGCCGAACGGGCGCGACGGGGCCCAGAGGGGGGGGACGCGACGGGGCTTAGGAGGCGCGACGATGCCTAGGAGGCACGACGGGGCTCAGCGGGCTCGACGGGGCCCATGGGGGGAGCGACGGGGCCTAGGAGGCGCAACGGGGCCCAGCGGGGGCGCGTTAGGGCCTAGGGGTCGCGACGGGACCCAGCGGGCGTGACGGGGCCTAGGGGGAGCGCGACGGGGCCTAGGAGGCGCGACGGGGCCCAGCGGGCACGACGGGGCCCAGGGGGGGCGCGACGGGGCCTAACGAGCGCGACGGGGCCCAGGGGGGGCGCGACGGGGCCTAGGGGGCGCGACGGGGCCTAGGAGGCGCGACGGGCGGAAGCGGTAGGCGGGGGGATCCTAACCTAAGCGTGATACCATGTTAACGTAGAAACGAATGATTACTAGAGGTGGAAACCTAGAACAAATACTAGTTGGTTGTACTCACTAGAAGCATACCTCAGTCTAGCCTATAACTTCTACATAGATAATATGTATAAGTTGACATTCGCAACACTTTTTGGATCAGCCTAAAAATATTTGTGAGTCGGATTTTTAAGACCAAGCCGAAAAACTCCCGAAAAAATCAGGGCAATCAGGGCATTTCACCCGGATAATTTGGGGCCTGCCAACAACTCCCTTTCATAAAAGTTTTATGGCGCACATTTCCCTCAATTTAGTAAACTCCGCTATTCTCTAGCCCAACAGCAACGCAACACGCTTAGAGTGCGTATAAACTGACGTCAAGTTACCGAGGCATAAGCCTTTGAAACATACCCCTCAGTGGCTGATCTCAACGGCTCCGGCCACGAAGGAGACTTGGCAGAACGCGAGTAATGGAGGCAGTGGGAAACTTAACAGGGTAACTCGTCGCGGGCTACGCTTCCGGCTTCGGAAGGAGTCGCGACGCGCGGGGTGCCGCAGCGTGTGTCTGTATCCGGCCGCCCCCGCAACTCCGCGGCAGGCCGTCTACCGTTCCCCGCGCCGTTCGTAGGCGGCTCGACGGCACGAATGGCGCAGAGTGCGGCGGGCGGGGCGCGGCGGTGCGCGCTGGTGGTCGATGGCAGGCAGGTGGCGGGCGGCGGCGAGGAGTCGGGGCTGTGGGGCACACGCGAGGAGCGGGTGACCGTCGGGGGCGAGAGGTGAGTGGCGCGCGGAGAGGGATGGGCCATAGGCGGGTGCGAAGCCGAGTCTCGCGTCCAGTTGGTGCGAGCGGGGCCGCGAGCGCGAGGCGCGGCGGGCGGGACGCGGGAGGGGGTGGCGCAGAGCGCGCTGGGGAGACACAGGGGCGAGAGGCATGGTGAGGTGGGAGGGCGACCGGTTGACGATCTTATAGCGGAATGGGCGGAGAGGAAGCGGAGGAATGACCGATGGGGCGAGCGGGCGAGGCAGCTTCGATGGCGAGGCAGCTTTGATGGCGAGGCAGCTTTGATGGCGAGGCAGCTTTGATGGCGAGGCAGCTTTGATGGCGAGGCAGCTTTGATGGCGAGGCAGCTTCGATGGCGAGGCAGCTTTGATGGCGAGGCAGCTTTGATGGCGAGGCAGCTTCGATGGCGAGGCAGCTTTGATGGCGAGGCAGCTTTGATGGCGAGGCAGCTTTGATGGCGCGGGCTGGATTTTATCACTTGATGGCATTGACTCGTTGAAATCAATTGATTCCACAAGCTGTCTTCCTCTCGATCCAGCAATTATGTTTGATTATACAATTTCCAACATCATATCACTTCCCACTCCCTCCGTGAGCCTCCCTGCGCCCCCTTATTCCCTCGCCCCACTCTACCATGCCCCCCTCTCGCGTGCCCTCGCCTGCGCTCGCCACGGCTTGCAGCAGCGTGGAATGGAGCGCGGAGGGCGTTGTGCGCAAGCGACTCACCACCGACCATGCCGTCTCGCAGGTGCTGTGCTGCCCACATGCCGTGCTGCCCACATGCCATGCTGCCCACATGCCGTGCTGCCCACATGCCGTGCTGCCCACATGCCATGCTGCCCACATGCCGTGCTGCCCACATGCCGTGCTGCCCACATTCCGTGCCGTCCACGTGCCGTGCTGCCCGCACTCTCGCAGCTCTGCACTGGCGCGCCGTCGTCCTCTCGCACTGGTTGCTCTTGTTCCTTGCATCCCCACCCGTCCTCTCCCGCTCTCACCGCACCTGCTCTGCTGCTGCAGGCGGCGTGGGTGCGCATGCACGGGGAGGCGGGGCTCTCATCGCTCGCCCTGCTGCATCCTCATGCCATCACTGTCGCCAGCGCCAATGGTCAGCCACGCGTCCCCTGCTTGCTTTCTCACCGATGCTCCCTTCCCGTGCTTGGCACACAGACGACCGTCGGCAGCTGTGGTTTTCCTTGGTACCCCTCAAGTGCTCCTCATTCCTCTCCCTGTTGTTCGCGCGCTCCCCATTCGTCAGTGCCGCTTCTGCTTTCCCGTTTTCTGCCCTCCTCCCTGCCCTCCCTGCCCAGGTGACATTCACGAGATCCCGCTGCCCTTCTCCTGCCCCCGCATCTGGCCCCTCCCCATCGGTGTGCTCCTGCACCCGCTGCACCCGCTACAGCCACACCACACCCCCCCTCCCGCCTCCACCTCGCCTTCCATCCGTCCCTCCTCCTCCCTCCCCACGCCGTTTTCTCCTGCCCCCCCATTCGCCTTCCCCGCCCCCCTCGCTGCCGCTGCGCCCTGCCCGCCCTCCACCTCCCCCATCCCCTTCCCCTCTCTCTCCCCTCTCACTCCCCCTGCCTTCTCGCTCCCTTCGGGTGCGCCTGTTGCCAATGCTGCTGCTGCTGCTGCTGCCGGGACTGCTGGCAAGGAGGGAGCGCAGGCAGGGGGTGGCGGGGAGCGGGTAGAGGCGGGTGCTGCTGGGCACGGCAATGAGGCCATGGGGGGGCCTCACGTGGAGGCGGGGTGCTTCACACTCACACACGCACATGATGAGCTGCAGGTGGTGATGTGATGTGATGCGATGCGATGCGATGCGATGCGATGCGATGCGATTTGCGATGCGA
>BQMB01001478.1:0-177500 GCA_027943415.1 Closterium sp. NIES-67 | reverse complement strand
TTGCCAAAACTGGCAATCAAGCTCAATTTGGTCTGCTTCGACAACTCTTCTCTGTCCGCATGGATCCTGGCCAGTCCGTCCGTGCCTACTTTGACCACGTTCGTGGCCTCGATCTGCAACTGCAAACCAGCGGATTTAGTCTTCCCTCTTGGGTGACTATCACCTCTATCCTTCTCGGTCTTCCCCGGTCCTATGACACCCTTACCGAGACTCGTTGCTCTTTCCGAGAAATCAAAGACATGACACTTGAGTGGCTTGAGAGACGCCTTGTGGATGGTGAATGGGACCGTGCTGCCAAGCAATCTTCAATCCCGGCTGATGGTGCTTATGTCGCACAATATGGAACATCCAAACAGACTTTCAACACCTCTACCCTTTCCGGCCGCTATTGCAAGGCCGCTGGTCATGCCATCACCAACTGCCCACAACTCGAGAAGAAGAAACGGCGACAGCAGCAGCAGCAGCAGCAGCAGCCACACCTGCACGAGCAGCAGCACCACCAGCCATACCAACAGCAGCAGCAGCAGTTCAACTTCCGTTCTCACACATCCAGCTCGCCCAACAAGGCATCCACGCACTCCCCTCTGCCTTATTCTGCCCACTCTGCCCAGCCCATCCTCCCCTCTCCTAGCTACGACCCCACTTCCCCGACACCTGCCACTCCTCCTTTGTCCACGGCATTGATGTCTTCTCCACTTGACCCTCGCTATGCTGATGTCGCTACCGCTCACTTACTCCCTGCCTCTTGGCTGCCGTCGCTCCCATTCCTTCCCTCGCTCTTTGTGCTCCTCTCCCTCCTTCTCTTCCTTTTCTCCATTATGTTTCAGCGCCCTCTAGCCTCCGCCTTCACCAGCTCCCATTCCTCCTCCCCCTCCTCCTGGCTCCTTGACTCCGGCGCTTCATCCCATCTATGCAATAATCCTCATCTATTCTCTTCCCTCCACCGGCCGTCCCCTGGTAGTGGCGTTAGATTTGGCGGCAGTGAACAGTATCTTGCCCAAGGCATTGGTGATATCATCCTCTATGCTCGTCACGAGAACCATACGCATCCTGTTACCCTCCACGATGTCCTCTATATTCCTCAAACCATTCACAACATCATCTCAGTGCGCAAACTAAAGGAAGAGGGTCTCACCACCCACTTTCCCCTTCATGCTCCAGCCCAACTGTTCAAGGGGTCCACCCTTCTTGCTGTTGCCTACGAGGATATGAAATTGTTTTTCATTTCTCTCAGCCCTGCTGCCTTAACCCCGCAAGCTACGGCTTCTACGGTGTCGACCCCGTTTCCACTTGTTCCAGCATCGTGTTCTGCTGCCGCTACTCTCCTTTGGCATCGACGCTTTGGGCATCTCAACGGCCCCAGCTTGCAGCAACTTCACTCGGAACGGATGGTCAGCGGTCTCCAACTCCAGGGTTCCCTCCCTTCCAATTGCACTTCGTGCCTTCGTGGGAAGCAGACTCGCCAACCGTTCCCACCTTCCATCTCCTCCTCCTCTGCCCCGCTTGACCTCGTTCACACGGATGTCGCTGGTCCCTTTCCCATTGGCACCACCTTTGGCGGCGCCACCTATATCGTCACCTTCATTGACGACTTCAGCCGCTTTACCACCATCTACCTCCTCAAATCGCGCTCTGCCGTCCTCTCCACCTTTCAGCGCTATCTCGTTACTGTTGAACGCCAACGTAACACGCGCCTGAAGGCGTTGCAATCAGAAGGTGCCCCGGAGTATCTTTCCAAAACTTTTCAGACTTTCCTCGATTCGCATGGCATCACCCGGCGGGTTTCAGCCCCATATACTCCGCAGCAGAATGGCTTCGCGGAGCGGCTGAACCGCACCATCCTGGACATGGTGCGGTGCATGCTACATGATAGCGGCCTTCCTTGTGGTTGGTGGGGAGAAGCGGCCCTCACCGCTGCCTACATTCGGAATCACTCTCCCTCCCGTTCGCTCCCTCGTTCCGTCACCCCTATGGAGCTGTGGACCGGTCAGCGGCCGGATGTCACGCACTTTCGCGTGTTTGGCTGCTCCGTTTCTGTGCTTCTACCTTCTCTTCAGCGGCCTTCTAAATTACATGACCGTAGCGCCGCGGGCGTCTTACTTGGCTATGGAGTCCTTGACGGTTACAAAGCATATCGCATTTACGTCCCTTCCCTTCGCCGCGTGGTCTACTCCCGCGATGTCACTTTCCTTGAAACATCCCCTTCACCACCTCCTTCTCCGCAACCGTCACCACCCCCACCCTCCGCCCCCACTCCACCACCATATCTTTTCCCCTTCACCCGTCTTCCCAGCCTACCACTTCCATCACCCCTGCCACCTCGCACCCGCCTCCTCCACCTCCCGGAGCTATCTCTCCCACTTCCACTCCCGCTGCATCTCCCTTCCCCGCCCTCCCCACCCCACCCCTTCAGCCTTACACGCTTCCATCCTTCCTCCAGCCCGCCTCTCTACCTTCTTCCTCACCCCTTCCCTTACCATATCTTCCATCACCAGACGCCCAAGACTTTCACCTCACCTTTCCCGATCCTTCCTCTCGAACCATCCTTGCTGAAGATCGCGCGTCCACCCATTTCCTTCACGATTTTGCACACATAGCCCTTCATTCCCACTATGAGCCCGCTACCATCATAGCCGCCCGTTATTGCCCTGCTGCTCCCCACTGGCTAGCCGCTGCTGATGCCGAAATCGCTGCTCTCCTCGCCAACAGCACTTACAGCATTGTGCCCACGCCACCCGGCTGCACCCCCATACCTTGCAAGTGGGTGTTCAAGGTCAAAGAAAACCCAGATGGGTCCATTGAGCGTTATAAGGCTCGCTTGGTGGTCAAAGGCTTCAAGCAACGTGAAGGCATCGACTACACAGAGACTTTTGCACCTACCATTCGCTTTGCCACGCTCCGCTTGCTCCTCACCCTTGCTGCCGCTCTTGATCTTGAGATGCATCAGCTCGACATCTCCAATGCCTTTCTCAACGGTGATCTTGACGAGCTCATCTACATGACTCAACCCCCCGGCTTCGAGCTCACTGCTCCTGATGGCTCTCCTCAAGTTTGTTTGCTGCACAAGCCCCTATATGGCCTCAAACAAGCGCCCCGCTGCTGGTACAAAAAGCTGAAAGAGGAGCTTCTCTCCTTTGGCCTTCACACCTTCGACGCTGACCCTGGCCTCTTCATCGCCGCCTCCTCTTCACCTCTCCTCCCTCATCCATCCCACTTCTTCTTCGTCCTTGTCTACGTGGACGACCTTATCATCCTATCTACCACTCTTGCACCCCTTACCACCTTCAAGACGTCTCTGGCCAGTCACTTTAAACTCCGTGACCTCGGCCCCCTCACCTATTACCTCGGCCTCCACCTAGACCGCGACCGCTCTTCCCGCACTCTCCATGCCCACCAGTCCAAATTTATTGCTGCGCTCCTATCCACCTATTCGCTCTCCCATTCCAACCCCAGCCATACCCCCATGGACTCTAATGTGTTACATTATATTAGGTGTAGACATTAGTGGTTGGGTTATATTAGGAATAGGGTGCCCCCCAAGTGATTTTATCAAAGGCTAGGCACCCCAAAATCCGAATTGGGGTACCTCACCACGCATCCCAACATTTGGGACGCGGCTCCAACCTGGACCCACGTTTCTCAACCATGAAAACGCGGCTCCAGCGTGTGGAACCACGAATCCAACTTGTGGAATCGCGGTTCCACTAGTGGGGGCGCTTCCAGGCCCACTTTGAGGGTTCCTCACGTCCCCACCTTGACTGTGGGCGACTTGAGCACCCAATTGGGCACCCCAAGTCTCTTGGGTGCCATTCTCCTCACCTGGACCAGCCCAAGTCGCCCAGAACTTCTCCATCTCTCTCTTCACCACAATCTGGGCCTACTTAGCCCAATGTCTTTGTCATCTTTATTAACCCCTTTTGTCTTACACTTTCTGGGACTCCTCTTGGAACCTATCTTTACCATCTCCAACTTGTGCATCTTACAGCTATGCACATCGAGTCTTCTTTTCTACATATCTCCCTCTCTTTTTCTCTCCATTGCTTTATCACCCTTTCACCACGCTTCCCTGCATCCGCCCCCCTGCCCAAGCCCCTCCTCTCTGTCTCTCCCTCTATCGTCCACCCCCAGCCTGTTCGTGTGCCGGCGTCGCTTGCTGCGCTGCACAGCGCAGGGGAGGAGGTCGTGTGGTCGTCCACGGAGGTTCCCCTCCTTGCCACCTTCAACCACAGTGAGCCCCGTGCTGCTCCTTGCGCCCCGTGCTGCTCCTTGCGCCCCGTGCTGCTCCTTGCGCCCCGTGCTGCTCCTTGCGCCCCGTGCTGCTCCTTGCGCCCCGTGCTGCTCCTTGCGCCCCGTGCTGCTCCTTGTGCCCCGTGCTGCTCCTTGCGCCCCGTGCTTCTATCCTACTCTCACCCGCAGCTGCGTTTCTTCATCTCCTACACCTCACCTCACTGCACAGCGCCTTGCCTCTCGCCGCCTCTGCTCTCACGGCGTCTGCCCGCCGTCATTCAAGCGCCTCCGGTTCTCCTCGCACCTTGCTTCCTCTCCCCCGTCCCCCTGTCCGTCCCACTGCTTCCCCTCTACCCCCGTCCCTCCTCCCCGCCCCCCAGCCCATCGCCAGCACTCCGTGTGGCACCTGTGCTACCACCCCGACCCCGACCGCTCCCCGCGCCACCCACCTTACGCCACGTCAGCAGCAGAGCAGGACCCTTTGCATGCTTCCTTGGGCCGTGTTTCTCCAATGCCTGCTGCCGGGGGGGCGGTAGTGAGAGAGGGCGGGGTGGGGGGAGGGAGCGTGGGGCGTGTGGGTGAGGATGGAGGCGTGGTGGGTGATTTGAGGCAGCAGCAGGGGAGAGTGCGTGGGGGGGGCACTGTGGGGAGTGGGGGACGGCAAGCGAGGGGAGGGGGGAGAGGAGGAGGGTCAAGCACGGGGGGAGCGAGGTTGAGTGGGTTTGCGGTGGGGCGGGATGATGCGGGCCGTGGTGGAGGCATGGGGGGAAGAGGGGGGGGCAAGGCTGGGACCACACCAAGATTCGTGGAGGGGCATAAAGAGGGTGGAGGAGGGGAGCCGAGGAGTTTGAGTGCCGATGGTAGAAAGGAGGGAGAGGCGAGGTGGGATGTGGAGGGTGGTGGTTGGTGCGTGCACATGGCTCCCGTGTGGCGCGGCCTCAAGGGCGTTGAGAAGGCCTCAAACGTCCTGTTGCTCTCGCATGTTCTGCTCCCCTCCACTTCCTCCCCCCCCTCCTCCTTGCCCTGCCCCCACCGCTCCTCTCTCCCCCCCACCGTGGCCTCTCTCCTCACCCCCTCGCCCCCCTGTGCCACCGCCACCCTCGCCTTCTGCTCGCCTGCCGCCCAGCGCGTGCTTGTGCGGCGCGTGGCGTATGGGGGGGGGCCGAAAGGGAACGCGGAGGCGGTGGAAGAGGAAGAGGGACGAAGGGCTTTTGGGAAGGGCGTGAGGGGGAGAAGTGGGGATGCGGGAAGGCAGGGCGGTGTCACGAGGGGGGGGGAGAGGTGTGCTGAGAGCAGCAGGGATGGGCGTGGAGGGAGCCCCATGTATGAGGGCGAGCAGACGGGAGGGGGTGGGCTGGAGGGAGTGGGGCATGCAGTGGCAGGCGTGGCGGCACCGGTGGCGCACACCGAGGGGCACACGGAGGGGCACACGGAGGAGCACACGGAGGGGCACACGGAGGGGCCGGGTTGCTGGTCGGTGGCTGCTGCCTGTGCTGTTGCTCTGGAGTGAGTGGCATTCCCGGCAATCCTTAGAAGGTGCTGTTAAAAGTGGCAGCGGGGGCGTTCAACTGATGGCTCTCTCCAGCAGCGCATCTTCCATTCTCCTTTCACGCATCATGCTTGAATGCCGTTTCGTGTTGAGTGCCTCGGAACAACTCATGCAGCCGGGATGACGGTCCTCTGCGATCTGCGAGATGCTGCTCTTCCACGGCCGACCGGCAACTCCAACCAAGGCCCCTCACTTGCTGCATGTGTGCCTCAGCTGACAGCAGCTTTCATGGCCCACCAGAATATGTGCAGCAGAATGTGCTTTCTCCTCTTTAAATCCGTCCTTTTTCCTCCCTTTTCTGCGTCCCGGCCCCTTTCTTTGCGGCGTGCACCGTGGCATTCACACGTGTTCGCTTCCCAGCAACACATCTTCCAGCACCGCTCTGCACCGCATCAACCGCTTTCTGCTTCTACTGGACCCCCAAGGCTCGCTCGTGCTCATGGTATGGTACTGTTCATGTTCCATGCTGCTTTGGCGGGACACCACTACACACCGTGCATCATGCCCCATGGACGCCCAGGAGCACACCGCAACAAACACGGAGCCATACAGCACAAGAATTTCCGTAATGATACATGGCGCAGCGGTGCAGCAGTTGACTGAATCCATGCGGAGCACGCACTGCACACACTTTGCACCCACCCAACCTGCCTCTCTCCTCTCTCCCAATCCCTCCATCACCAGCGTGCTTACTCTTCCTCCTCGCCCGTCCCCTCCCCCCTCTCCCCTCCCACTCCCCCCCCCCAGCACGGCCCTCGGCTGCTGTGGAAGGCGCCCTGCTCCACCTTCCTCGCCCACCACGGCATCACCTTTGACCAGTCAGAGCTTGCCACGTGTCCCCTGCGCCTGTGTGACCCCCTGGGAGACCGTGTGTCCATCGCCCTCCCCAGCAGCAAGGTGACGCCCTCCCGCCCTCTCTTTCAGCGCACTCGCTTCTCTTGCAACGCGAAGCGTCTCCTTTCCTCCACCTCACTCTCCTATCATTACCATCACCCCAGTTTCCCTTTCCCCCCTCCACGCCACCAGGTGCACCGCTTTCAGGTCAAGCTAGCGGTCGCCTCCTCCCTGCCTGCCAGGTGTCTCGCTGCCATTGGTGCGAGCGCTTTCCCCCGCCGCCTCTCCCACGCCCTGCGCTGCGCGCTGCTCGCCCCACGCCTCTGGCGGCAGCAGCGGCAGCAGAGGGGGCGGGCAGCAGCGGGGGGAGGGCTGGAGGTGCCGCTGGTGCGGCTGTGCGCGCTGGTGGGCGCCGCTCACGGGGCTAATGGCCATGCTGGCGGCGGCGCGGGGGGAGGGGAGGGGGAGGAGTGGGGCACACTGCTGGCTGTGCTGGAAGAGTGGGTTGAGAAGGCCGTGAGGGGCGGTGCTGTTCGCACTGATGGTGGCACGCACGGAGGGGCGAGAGGGGGGGAGCAGGGCGCGGAGGCAATGGACGTGGATGAGCAGCAGGAGAGCGGGGGTGGGTGGGGGTCAGAGAGAGGAGAGGAGGAGAAGGGAGAGGCGGGCACTTCAGCGTGGGAGGGTCTGCTGAGCAGCCAGCAGCATCGGCAGCTGCTGCTCTCCGGCGCCCCCCCCTGGCTGCCATTCCCCCTCCCCTCGCCCTCCACCACCCTGTCCGCTCCTCCTCCTCCTCGCCATCCTCGCAGGGAGGCGGTGAGGGCGTGGAAGGGCGTGCAGGTGGGCGGGTGGCAGGGCGAGGGCGGGGTGGGAATGGCGGTGGGCGACCTGGTGGCGCTGCTGCAGGTGCTGCACGGCGTGTATGAGGGCGGCCGCGTGGACGCGCTGTGGGGCAGGTGCGCTGCTCACCACATCCGTCTGTGCTCCATCTTCAGTCGCCGCTTCTTCCCTTTCCTCTCACATTTCTCGTTCATCTCACACCACTGCTCTTCTTGCAACTTGCAAGTGCGCAGCCTCTCATTTGATCTTCCCGTCTGTCTCCCAGACCAGTATTCTTGTCGTTCTTCCGTCCCCTCCTCCGCATCCTTGTTTCCCCATGCGTGCCTTCCATGCGTGCCCCATCCACAACCCCCTCCCCCCTTTTCAGCTCTTTGCCTCGCCTGGCGGCAGTGCTGTGGGTGCTGGCGGCGGTGCTGGGGCTGCCCGACCTGTGTGACCACTACCAGAGGGACCACCCCCACCTCGCCCTCCTCGCCCCCCACTTCCCCCACCTCCTCACCTCCCCTCTCGCGCCCTCCATCACCCCTGCCCCCTCGCACGCCTTTCTCCCTCTGCTGCGCTGCCTCCTCCCCGGGACGGCCTCACAGAACCCGCAGCCCTCCCACCCTCCGCTGCCGTCCGTTGTGCCATGTGTCTTCACCTGGTTGGCTCTCACCGCCCAGTACGGGCCAGAGCATGCGGCCCCCTGGCTGGCGTGGATGCCCTCCTCGTGCCTGGGGAGGGCGACGGGGCACGTTCAAGGGCGGGGTGCGGGTGTGGGAGAGTGTGAGGGGGTGCAAGAAGGGGCGTGGTGGGATGAGTGGGAGACGGATGGGGAAGGTGCGGTTAGTCTGCTGGCAGTGGTGGTTGCTCTCTTCTCTGCGCTCTTCCCCCGCGGGGCGTGGAGGCAAGGCAGCGCTTCCATGAGAGTGGGTGGCAAGGGGGTGACGGCGAGAGACGAGCAGGTAGGGGTGGGGCGGGAGCAAGGTGCACAAGAGGCGGAGACGGACAACGGATGGACCAAGGCAGCAGCAGCAGGGGGCGGGGGCGGAGTCGTGGAGCGCAGTGAGCGGTGTGTGGCGGGTATGGTGGCGGCAGGCGTGGGTCGTCAGGACCTCCAGAGGCTCCCTCCCGGGGTCGCCCTGCCCTTGCTGCAGGTGCAATTCTCCTCGTCCTCCCTCCTCGTCCTCCCTTCTCGTCCTCCCTCCTCGTCCTCCCTTCTTGTCCTCCCTCCTCGTCCTCCCTCCTCGTCCTCCCTTCTTGTCCTCCCTCCTCGTCCTCCCTCCTCGTCCTCCCTCCTCGTCCTCCCTCTTTGTACTCCGCTAGCTTTCTTCTGCCCCTTACTTCTTTCCCACCTGTGCTGACTCATCTCTCTGTTCCTCTTTCCAATCCCCCCCTCCCCATGCGTGCAGGCGCTCCACGAGTGCAGGGACAGCCCGCCTCCCCACTGGCCTGCAGCGGGCTACATGCTGGTGGGGCGGGACGACCTTGCTGCCACCGCCACCACGTGCCCGCGCTGCTTCTCCCTCCGCCATTCGCTGCCATCCCCATCCCCCGCCACACGCCCTCACCACAGGGGCGCTGCGGAGGGCAGTGGCCCCGCGCCTGCTGCTGCTGCTGCTGCTGCTGCTGCTGCGGGGGAAGTCGAGCCGGTGGGGGCTGAAGCACGCTCACAGCCGCCAGCCGAGCCGTCGCTCCTCACCCCCTCGCCCCTGCGTCCTCCCGTTGCACCCCCCCACTCCCTCTCGCCCTTCTCCTTCTCCTTTCCCCCCAGCGTGCTCATCCGCCCTCTCTCCCCCTTCCCCGCCTCCCCCCACCCCGCCCTGCACGCCTCCCTCGCCGTGCCCTGGTCCGACGCCTCTCAAGGCCTGGCGTCCGCCTCAGGGGCAGCAGGGGTGGGCGCCATGGGGGCAGGGGGGGGCAGCGGGGTGGGGGTGGGGGGAGCATCAGGTGCGGGGCTGGGCGGAGGTGGGGGGGCGGTGGACGGGGCAGGGGGGGAGGGCGGCGTGGCGGATGGCATGGAGCACCTGCTGCTGCCGCCCGCCCGCTCCGTGGTGGCGCTGCGATTTCCAAGCGATCTGCGACTCGCTGAGGTCAGCGCGCTGGGTGTCATGTCATGCGACAGCACACTATTTTGTAGGGGTTCCTTGTGACTAAGGCTACAAGGGTGTGAAATAGATGGTGGAGCAATGCTAGCTAGGGATGGTGGTACATATTTTGAGGTCCTAACCTCTTCCTATCTCAGTTCCCTGGCCTCCTCCCAAGTTCTAGTGCAGTCTCCTTAGCTCCAACCACACTCACACCCCCCACATCTCTTTCCCGACTTCCCCCCTCCCCACCCACTCAACCACCCCCCTCCCCCCTGTCCCTCAGGTGCGTGCCCTGCTGTGCTCGTCACGCCCCGTTCCTCTCACGGGCTCCGCTGCTTCCGACTCCACCGACCCCGATGCTCTCGCCGCCCACCAGGTGACTCTCGCCGCCCACCATGTAAGTCTGGTGCACCTCGATGTTGCGAACGCCTTATGGCCGTGTGGAAAGCTCTATGCACAGTTCCATCCGCCCTTCTCCCTCCCGTGTCCCCATTACGTCGCCACCCATCGTTCTTTTCTCCACTCCCCCCCCCCAGGCTCGTTTGTGGCAGTTGGCGTATCGCACCGTCGCTCTGCCGCTGGGCCGAGCGGCCTTCACCTTCGCCACCGCACAGCCCGCCATGACCCAGGTGAGCCGGCATGACCCAGGTGAGCCGGCATGACCCAGGTGAGCCGGCATGACCTAGGTGAGCCGGCATGACCCAGGTGAGTTGGCATGACCCAAGTGAGCCGCCGTGACCCAGGTGAGCCGCCATGACCCAGGTGAGCCGCCATGACCCAGGTGAGCCGCCATGACCCAGGTGAGTGAGCCGGCATGACCCAGGTGAGCCGGCATGGCCCAGGTGAGCCAGCATGATCCTGGTGAGCCGCCATGACCCAGGTGAGCCGCCATGACCCAGGTGAGCCGGCATGTCCCAATTGAGCCGCCATGACCCATGTGAGCCGCCATGACCCAGGTGAGCCGGCATGACCCAGGTAGACATGGGCATGAGCAGAGCCTGGCTCGGCTCGGCTCGTCCAGGGGTCGAGCCGAGCCGGCTCGCCGTCGAGCCTGGCTCGGCTCGAGTCGAGCCGGGCACCAAACATACCTGGCTCGGCTCGCATTTCTATGGGCGAGCCAGGGCTGGCTTGACGGCAAGCCGGCTCGGCTCGGCTCGGCTCGCCTAGCACGCGCTTAAGCCAACAGTAGTGCGCGCTGGAGCCTATGCAAGCACGCGTTTTTAAGAGTGGCGGGGGCTGCTTAAGATTTCTCGCGCGAACTAACCTAGTGAGATACTCCTAGGCGCGCAGAATTCTAGGGTTCGCGGAAGTAGATTGTGAGGAGGAAGAAGGGTGTTAGAGGTTAGGTTGGAAGTTGTAAATGCAATAGTGTGCAGTGCAGTTGAGCGAGGCAAAACGGTTGGATGGGTTTTGCGACTGGTTGAATTCGCCAGGTCGCAATGTCGCGGGAAAGAATTCCGCGACAAACATTTTGGGTGGGCGTTTAGCGTTTACCGTTTAAACGCAGCGTTTGAACGCTAAACGCTGCACCGCCAGAGCGTTTGCGGGAACATAGACCAGGAGTTGTTGGCGGGAGAGAGAAATGGGAGACACGTTTTGTCGAGGGGGAAATTTTACCCTTATAATCGAGTGGCGAGCCACCTGGCTCGAAATCGAGCCGGGGACGAGCCGGCTCGACCCCGGCTCGACGAGGACATCGTGTACGAGCCGAGTCGAGCTGGCTAGCTCGACCGAGCCGAGCCGGCTGGCTCGACCGAGCCGAGCCGAGCCGAGCCGGATGTGGCTCGGCTTGTGCCCATGTCTATACCCAGGTGAGCCGGCATGACCCAGGTGAGCCGTAAACATGATCAAAGTGCGATTGCGAATTAAATCGCATCACATAGGGGCGCGATAAAAAAAAAAAAAAAGCGCTGCGATTTAAAACCACAGGCTAGAAAGCACGCATGCGGATCTCTTGAAAAAATGTTTCGTTTTGGGGCAGACTCTTTGGTGCATTTTCTATTTCCGAAATGGTATGGGACCCGAAATTGTCTGTAATGCGAAGTAGCTTTGCTACGTTATTGGTACGCGGCGATTGATTTGGCGTCAGATGCTCGGCGGATCAAGTTGCGACTGACCGCTCACACAGCTCAGTTTTTACAAGAGCTCCATGGGTGTGCAATAGGTTTTTAACCCGAGGTTTACCTGGGTCGCATTTCGCGCAACCCATATGGCTGTTTGGCACACACGTCGCACAGTTCACCTTTACCCTAGTCGCGAGTTGCGGTCGAGGGAGCTTCGTAATGTGAAGCCTTAACACGTACGCCGAATACTTCCGAGGTACAGTAGGTTTTTTTTTCGTTTCACCAAGTTGGCGAAAAGTCAAATGAGTCGCGCGCGTGTTTCCCGCCTCGTCGCACATGCGTCAAATCGGCGCCACTGCGTTTCTGTCATTGTTCAGCTGCCCAAAAACGCACCTCGCAAAATCGTGCTGGGAACCCGTTTTTTTTTCAAAAGAGCCATCTTCAAGAACGGCGCTCTTAAAGCCCCCCCAATGCTATTTTAGCCAATGGTTTTAAAATCGCGTCGCGCTATTTGCTTTTTTGAAAAAAATAAATCGCACATCGCATTTTCAACTCAATGATTATTTAAACCGCATGCGGTGTTTTTTTAAATTGCGCGATGCGGTTTTATATTGCTCGCAGTTTAGTTAAATTATAAAACACCTCAGAAAACCGGAAAAACAACACCGATGGGATTTTCCATCACGGGCAATTGTGGGCGGTAGTTCAGATAAATATTTCTGCTCAGTTTTGGGTTTAGGGCAAGTGCGAGCCCCCGTGGTATAGGGGCCCGACTTTCGTAGCACCACGTTGGATGGGAAAGGGAGGGGAGGGGAGGGGGGGCCAAGGGAGGAAGCAAGCAACAGTGCTGCAACATAGCCAGGGGTGTAGCACAATGTCACTACCTGTCAACCTCCTAGCCAACACAAACCCCTCTACATGCCCTCACAATCTAGACCGATCTCAAGGCCCAGCTCCCTAGTCTAGCGTCTCTCCATTGGCCGCCGTCAGCGCGCCATCCAGCCGCTGTCCTGGGTGAGAGGCTATCCATGACTTCAGCATCATGCAAGCGCTGATTCGCTCTGCCCCCAGGCGGTAGCAGTGCCAGTGGATGAGGTTGCGGCCCAGTGAGAACAAGCGCTCGCAGGGTGCAGAGGTGGCCAGGATGGCGAGGTAATCCCGAGCCATGCGCTGCAACGCTGGAAGCTCAGTGTGGACTTTCCAGAACTGCAAGGGGCATTGGTGCAGTTCCGCCAGAGAGAGCGCCAGGTACAGCTGGATCTCATCCTGCACGGATGGGATCTGTGCGGCCCGCACCGATGCCAGGTGAGTGAACACACCCAAGTCCTCCTCATCTGACTCCCTCTCCTCCCCTCCATTCCCGCTGCCGCCACCCTCTCCCTCCGTCGCCCCTGCCTTCTCAGCCGCCTCCTCATCCACCTTTTTCTTGTACTTCTCCCACCTTGCGCGCACCAACTCCTCCACCTCGCCGGCATCCAGCTCCTCCACCACCCTCGTGGTGCCTTTCACCATCGGCCGCTCGAACCACACCCACTTCAGGGCGGGGTCCAGGAATGTGGCCATGTTGAGGTCATTGCTGCTGGAATGAAAGTAGGTGAGCATCTTCTCCAACGCCAAGGACACGCAACGTGCCATCACCGACCCCGCCTTCGCCGCTGCCAGCTTCCTCTCCAGCCAGTCCAGTACCCCGTTGTAGTGCGGCACCACACGTGCCACTGTGGGGTCCACCGACCCCTCCGCGGCCAGCGTCACGTTGTTGAATAGCGCCAGGAACGCCATCAACTCCCCAAGGAGTGCCCACTCGACGTCTGTGACCGCCTTCTTGTCCAGTACCGCCTGCTCCTTCTTGTTGAGTCGATCCAATAGAAATCGATCTAGGTCTGTTTAGACCCTAAGCTATACCAACAAGCATGGTGGGGAGTAGATTAGTGTTAGGAATGAGCTGGATGCAGGGTAAAAATGGGAGGTAGCCTAAGTAGGATATGGAAAATGGCCCATCCGGTAAAAAATTCGACCAAACCAAACCATCAGACTTTCCAGTTTTGCGCAACTCAGGTCGCTCAGATTGCGTCGGGTCGAGGCGCGGCCCGACTTCGGGTCGGGTTGGGTCGGGTCAACCTGACGATGTATACCCGAAGTCGGGTCGGGTTCACCCGAACCCGTCCATGTCGGGTTCGGGTTGACCAGACCCGATGGGTAAAAATCAAACCCGACGGGTCGGGTTCTTCTGACGGGAAACCTGACCCGACCCGTCAAAAAGTCGGGTTCGGGTCGGGTTACCCGACCCGACCCGACCTGTTGCTCAAGCCTACTCGTCCCTAATGGACACCTTGCCCGCAAGGGCGAGCTCCCCAGCGTCCGCCGCGCCACTCCCCTGCGTCCCAAGCCCGCCGCTGCCGGGGGCTCTCATGTCTCCTCCGCCTTCCAACCCTTGCAAGGTACCCCCCCTAATCCCTTGCAGCTTGGCGAATGCCGCCTCCATCACCTTCCTTCGCTGCGCGCGCGCTGCCTTGCCCGTCAATGCGGGCGCTCCAGTTTGCGCCTCCGGTTCATCCTTGTCACCGCGACCCGCGCCACCACCACTCCTACCGCCCCCCCGCCCTGCACCCACTCCATCCCGCTTGCCCATTGCTAAACCGTAAAGCGGCTCCACCACTAAAACCCGAAACCTTAATGCCCCGGCCTCGTGGCGCGACGCGCCCTAAATCCTACAGCATGCGGCTAAATAAGTTACTCGATTCAAAACGCGGCAATGCTCGTGCGTCGTGGCGGGATCCCAGCGCCAAAGGCAAACCCGTCCGACGCGCCAAAGGCATGCGCGAAAAGCTTTGCTCGACTATAAGCCAATGCGGGGCGGCGTTTCTCAATCTACTCCATAGGCTAATTTCGACCACCAAAAACCGTGAAGAACGGTGGGTTTATGAGACAAGGGGAGTGTGTGCTAAGCCCAAAAACGAACTCCCAAGGAGATTCTCCGAAAGATAATTTCACAAAAGCGTTTTTGGGATTTGCGCTTTTTTCCCCTATGCTGGCGAGTAGGCTTGAGCAAAACCGGGTAATTACCCGACCCGACCCGGTTTTGCAATACCCGACCTCGGGTCGGGTAATTTCGGGTCGGGTCCGGGTCGGGTAATAAGCCCAGGACCCTTACCCGGACCTGCCTTAGGGGGCGGGTAATACAATACCCGCCTGGCGGGTCCGGGTATACCCGACCCAGTTACCCTGAAAAGCGGGTAATACTACCCGCCACCTACTTGTAGACATCCTAAAGTTGGGTTAGGCTAGGTAGGGTTCCTGAAAACGCGACTCTCAAATGAGAGTCGCGTTTTCTGAGGGTCGAATTTTGACCACCCAACTCCCTCCCTTTCACCGCACTGAACTCCTCCCCGTCTACAAACTCCAATTTCCAACCAAACTCCCTCCCTTTCACCGCACTGAACTCCTCCCTGTCTACAAACTCCAACATTTCCAACAAAACTCCCTCCCTTTCACCGCACTGAACTCCTACCCATCTACAAACTCCAACCTCTTCTCCAACTCCCACCCAACTCCCTCCCTTTCACCGCACTTAACTCCTCCCCATCTACAAGCTCAACTTCTCCTCACAAATGCTCCACTCGTCCCCCCTCACCTCCAAAACCGTTTTGCCTCAAAACCTAAAACACAGCGCGACTTACGCCCATGTTTAGGTGGAATACCCGACCTCGGGTATATTTTACCCGACCGGGTCGGGTACCCGTTACCCGACACGTCGGGTAGCATTTCGGGTAGCGGGTATTGATACCCGGCCCGGGTAACCCGGACCCGACCCGCCGGGTAATTTTCAGGATTTCCGATACCCGACCCGCCCTAAAAGCGGGTCCGGGTACCGGGTACCCGACCCAGGCGGGTAGTTTGCTCAACCCTACTGGCGAGGTTTCGCGGCGCGATGAATTTCGACATCGCGCGCGACTTAAAAAAAATCGCAAATCGCAATTTAATCGCGATTTTCAGCGCGATTAAAACGTGATTTAAATTAAATCGCGCGATAAATAAATCATCGCATTGCGCGATAAATAAATCATCGCATTGCGCGATTAAAAAAGAAAAAGAAAAAAAGCAATCGCAAAAACGCGATTTAACGCGATGCGATGCGATTTAATCTGCCCATCTCAGGTGAGCCGGCATGACCCAGGTGAGCCAGCATGACCCAGGTGAGCCGGCATGACCCAGGTGAGCCGGCATGACCCAGGTGAGCCGGCAGGACCCAGGCGAGCCGCCATGACCCAGGTGAGCCGGCCCCAGGTGAGCCGGCATGACCCAGGTGAGCCGCCATGACCCAGGCATGCCCAGGCATGCTCTCGTGCCTCACCGCTGCAGCATCTCGATGCATCCTTCTAGCTTCTATTCTCCCTCATTCCCCTGTTTTTCCACTCAACACATCCTTCCCTTCCTCCCTTGTCTCCTCATCCCCATCTGCCCCACCTTCCATCTCTGTACCCATCACTTCCGTTTCATCCCTCTCCTCTTCTGCCTCCTTGCCCGTGCCTCCTTGCCCGTGCCTCCTTGTCCGTGCCTCTCTGCCACCTTCACCCCCACCAGGCCCTCTCAGTGCCCAAGCTGGTGCTGGCGGGTCGGCTTACAGCGCAGAACGACGCCACGGTAGGCGGGCAGGCCAGAGGCAGGGCAGCAGAGATATATGGGATGGGAATATGGCGGTTCTTCTCCCCGCACTCCTCCCTCCATCTCCGATCTGTCTGCCACGAACTTGCTTGCGATGCACTTGCTTGCATTGCACCCCATAGCCATGCGCTTCTGCTGCCTTCCACCTGCCAGGTGGGGCTGGACGGCTCGCTGGGCAACCTATCAGAGCTGACCACGTGGCCTGAGTTCCACAACGGCGTGGCAGCGGGGCTCGCCTCCGTGCAGGTCTGTCTGCCCCCTTCCCATCCCTCAAGCTCCCTTTCCTTTCCGCCCATCTTCCTCTGCCTGCTGCATGCCATGTGCCCTTTTGCCCTCCACAACACTCACCTTTTCCGCTCCCCCCTGTGCCTTTCACATCCCTCTCCATAGTCTTCGAGCCGTCTGCAACGGAAGCGTGTTACACGTATTCACATCCTCTCGCCTCTCACCCCTTACCCCGCCAGCCGGGCACCATCACGCGTGCGTGGGTGGTGTACAACCGGCCGTCAGAGGCGTCCTGTGCGCACGGCGGCATGCTGCTCGCGCTGGGGCTGAGGGGCCACCTGCGCGTGCTCGCGCCCACCGACCTCTTCACCCTCCTCGCCCTCGTGAGTGCCGCCCTCTGCGCTCGCCGTGCTGCCCCACATCAATGCGCTCGCCGCGCTGCCCCACATCAACGCGCACCTGTGCCCATCACATCTCTCGACATGTGCCCACCTGTGCGCAGTGTCTTTCGCTCTCTTCGTACACACCTTAATCCACGCATCCCAACGCCAAACCGCCCATCTCTACTCCCCCCCCCAGGAGCACGAGGCGACGACGGTGGGCATTCTGCTGGGTGCGGCGGCGTCGTATCGGGGCACTATGGACTCTGTCATCTCCAAGGTGAGCTCTGCTCTCCACTCCTCCCTCGAATCTCTGCTCAGAGTTCCGGCCTACTGTAGATCATGGCTGCCCAAGGATACCTGGTTGGGAAATAAAGGAAATGCCTTGAAAGTGGGATTTTAGCAATTTTACCACTCCTCAGTTCTCTATCTCCACCACCCCTTCCCCCCTCAGATGCTCTATCTGCACATCCCGTCGCGCCACCCGCCTTCCTTCCCCGACCTCGAGCTGCCGCCCATCATCCAGGTGCCGCCCATCGTCCAGGTGCCGCCCATCATCCAGGTGCCACCCATCATCCAGGTGCCACCCATCATCCAGGTGCTGTGCCGCCCATCATCCAGGTGCCACCCATCATACAGGTGCCGTGCCGCCCATCTTCCAGGTGCCGCCCACCCACGTTCTTCTCCCGCTTTTTCCCAACCCTCCTTCGGCCGTCTTCCCCTTGGAGCCTCCTTCATCCCCTTACTCCGTCCGGCTCCATCGTTCGCTTGCAGCCCTTCCACTTAGACATGAGCAAAACCGGGTAATTACCCGACCCGACCCGGTTTTGCCCTACCTGCGATCGGGTCCGGGTCGGGTCGGGTCGGGTAATTTCCGGGTAATGTTTGGAGATCTGTTACCCGACCCGGCATATTAATGCCGGGTAATTGGGAACCCGTCTGGCGGGTCGGGTATACCCGACCCGCATTTAATTGAAGTCGGGTAATATTACCCGGGTACCCCTAGGTGGCTGCAAAATTCAGCAAACCCGGAGTAACAAACCCAAAGTCGGGTCGGGTACACGCGAGCGACCCGACGGGTAATAAATTACCCGACATTTCGGGTAATTCTCGGGTAACCGGTATGCATTACCCGGCCCGAGTACCCGACCCGACTCGGCCGGGTAATTGGTCAAAATCCTATTACCTGACCCGGCCAAAATGTCGGGTCGGATCGGGTACCCACGACCCGACCGGGTAAAATGCTCAAGTCTACTTCCACTCATGCTTCTCTCCCCCAGTCCCCAACGGTTTTCCTCCCCTGCCCCATCCCATCCGTCGCCTCGCCTCCCACATTCAACTCGCTTTCCCCTCTTCACCTGCCTCGCCTTATCCGCTCTCCTCCCCCGGCCCGCGCCCCCTGCAGACGTCAGCGCTGCTGGGCGTGGGTGTGGTGTACATGGGGTCGGCTCACCGCCTCACCACCGAGATACTGCTGGTGCGTGCTGCCTCTTGCCGCTGGCTTATTTTCCTGCTGTTGGAGTAGGCTAGGGTTTGCCTAAACCCTGCTGGCATGTACAGTGGCCCTTGATCATTTACAGGCCAACTATTTATCACATACACAGGAGAGCACGATGTGCTTGCTTGCGTAAACTGGACGGGCTCTAGGTTTGACACCAACCAGCCCCTTTCTCTGTATCTCGACACTTTTCCTTGTCATTACTTTCCCACCTACCAACTATGGGTTTTAGGCTCCTATGTAGAATCCTAAGCCTAGTCTAACACTTGCTGCTGGGCTGCGAGGTAGAAGCAGGTCCGCCCTCACTGCAGCATCCATCAAACCGCAGCATCCACCAAACCGCAGCATCCACCAAACCGCAGCATCCACCAAACCGCAGCATCCACCAAACCGCAGCATCCACCAAACCGCAGCATCCACCAAACTGCAGCATCCACCAAACCGCAGCATCCACCAAACCGCAGCACCACCAAACCGCAGCATCCACCAAACCGCAGCATCCATCAAACCGCAGCATCCACCAAACCGCAGCATCCATCAAACCGCAGCATCCACCAAACCAAACGCCAGCCCTCTTTTTCCCTCCGCTCACCCGCCTCGTCCCCACTCTCCTCATTTCTTTTGCCATTCTCCCGTGTTTCAAACTCAGCCCTCCATTCCCCCTCGTCCGCTCATTCCCCTCGCTGGCAGGATGAGATCGGGCGCAGGCCGGAGGGCGAGGGCAGCATGGAGAGGGAGGGATACTCGCTGGCGGCTGGCCTTGCGTTGGGGCTAGTTACCCTGGGTACGGCGATGCGCGGATACTTCTGGAATGCCATGCATAATGCTTTGTCTTGCCCTGTTTCTGTCTCCAACCAACCCTCACTTGCACAAATGCTTACATGCACTCCCTCCCCTTTCCTCGCATTCTCCCCTGTCTCCTTCACCCCCCAGGCACGGCGGGCAGTGCGTGGGGCTTGTCGGACCTGCGGGTGGAGGACCAGCTGCAGCGCTACTTCTCGCCCGCTCTCGACCCCTCCGTGCGCTCGCCTGCTGGCCCCGCCTGCCTTTTACCTCCTCGCTTCATCCTCCCGTTGTGCATTCGTTTCGTTGGTCCTCTACTTTCGCCCGTCTCCCCCAGTCCCTCCCCTCGTCTCATTTCCATCCTCTGCCACTCACTCTCCCGCAGCCCCTGCCCTTCCCTCCCCCGTCCCCTTGTCTCCCCCGTCCCCTTGTCTCCCCCGTCCCCTTGTCTCCCCCGTCCCCTTGTCTCCCCCGTCCCCTTGTCTCCCCCGTCCCCGTGTATCCCCATGGCCGCAGCAGCAGGGGCAGCAGGGGGCATCAGGGCAGGCGGAGTGGAGTTGGGGGGGAGGCAAGGGGAGGGGCATGGGGCAGTGGCCGGGCAGCAGTGCGAGCAGCAATGGCCATGTCAGTCAGTGTGCCCCGCCTCTGTGCTGCCCACTTCCTGTGCTCTATCCTCTGTGTGCTCACCCACTCTCCGCGCCTTGGCATGGGTTTCAAGCCTTCACTTCATTCCGCTCAGCCTCCTGTGCTGCCTCCTGTGCTGCCTCCTGTGCTGCCTCCTGTGCTGCCTCCTGTGCTGCCGCGTTCACCCATGTCGGACATCTCTCACTGCATCCCCCGATGGTGCTTCTTGCTGCTGCGTATCCCTCCACGTCGCCTTTGATCATCTGCCGTTCAAATGGGTGCATATCGCTTCACCCCGTGCCATGCATGCACCATGTGCCATGCGCCATGCCACCATCCCCCACCCCCATCAGGTGCTGGAGGGCAACACGCCCAATTTGGACGTCACGGCGCCAGGAGCCATTCTTGCCCTCGGGATGATGTACCTTCAGGTGGGATGATGTACCTTCAGGTGGGATGATGTACCTTCGGATGGGCTCAGGTGCCTACAGGTGGGATCACGTGCCTTCACGTGGGCTCAGGTAGGGTTGAGCAAAACCGGGTAATTACCCGACCTGACCCGGTTTTGCAATGCCCGACCTGGGGTCGGGTATTTTCGGGTCGGATCTGGGTCTGGTAATATGCCCAGGACCCTTACCCGGACCCGGCCTTAGGGGACAGGTAATACAATACCCGCCTGGCGGGTCCGGGCATACCCGACCCGGTTACCCTGAAAAGTGGGTATTACTACGCGCCACCTACTAGTGGGCATCCTAAAAACGGGCTAGGCTAGGTAGGGTTTCTGAAAACGCGACTCTCAAATGAGAGTCGCGTTTTCTGGGGGTCGAATTTTGACCACCCAACTCCCTCCCTTTCACCGCACTGAACTCCTCCCCGTCTACAAACTCCAATTTCCAACCAAACTCCCTCCCTTTCACCGCACTAAACTCCTCCCTGTCTAGAAACTCCAACATTTCCGACCAAACTCCCTCCCTTTCACTGCACTGAACTCCTACCCATCTACAAACTCCAACCTTTTCTCCAACTCCCACCCAACTCCCTCCCTTTCACCGCACTTAACTCCTCCCCGTCTACAAACTCCAACTTCTCCGCACAAATGCTCCACTCGTCCCCCCTCACCTCCCAAACCGTTTTGCCGCAAAACCTAAAACACAGCACGACTTACGCCCATGTCTAGGTGGAATACCCGACCTCGGGTATTATTTACCCGACCGGGTCGGGTACCCGTTACACGATACGGGGGGTAACGTTTTGCGTAACGGGTATCGAATGCCCGCCCGGGTAACCCGGACCCGACCCGCCGAGTAATATTCCGGAATCTGGATACCCGACCCGCCCAAAAAGCGGATCCGGGTCCGAGTATCTGACTCGGGCGGGTATTTTGCTCAAGCCTAGGCTCAGGTTCCTTCACGTGGGTTCAGGTGCCTTCAGGTGGGCTCAGGTATCTTCAGGTGGGCTCAAGTGCCTTCACATGGGCTCAGGTGCCTTCAGGCTTAGTTGGTCAATTACGTTTTCGTACGTTTACGTGTTACGTTTACGCGTACGTTTGGGCTCACGAAATGAGTTTACGTTTCCGGGCAGGCTAAACTTTTTTGGGCTGCCCTAGGTATAGGAGGTCCCCAAGTAGGCTTGTGGAACACTGCAGCAACTTAAAAAGGTGTTCCGACATGCAAAAAGTTCCTCAAAAAAATATTGACCAAAACTATGGTGACATACATAGATTACCCTTCACGTCTAGTCACTTGGCACATCATCCTGCGCGTCAACATAGCAACAATCCTCCAAGTCGTCGTCATCCAAGGGCTCGTAATCATCGAGCTCCTCCTCTCCCTGGGTTACTATGGTGCCACTGACCATCCTGTTCTTCGCAAAATGCGCATGCAACTTTCGCACCGTGTTGTAGTTGCTCGTGACATAGACTAGGTCCGCGAGTCGTTTCGGCCCAAGACGATTGCGGCGCACGGCATGGACCGATTCCCAAGCGGACCAGTTGGTCTCGCATGTGGATGCAGAGACACATTGTTTGAGGACTCTACAAGCAAGCTTGGCGAGGTGAGGGCAATCACTACCATTGAACCGCCACCAATGCACTGGGTCCAACTTCCCTTTTTTAATGAGATTACTCTCTTTACGTGCCTTTTCATCGCCGATTTTCCCTGTGCCCTGGAGGTAAATCTCAAGCTCCTCCTCAACAATAGTGGCCAGGGGCTTGGAATCACCCTCCGCATCGATGATCTCCTCGCCGTCATAGTATTCTCTGACGAATTCAGTAAAGATGTTGCTGCACTCGTTGTCCGGGCCAAAAATTTCAGCAAACTGGTTGGGGGGATACAAAATCCGCCCAACGATGTGAAGCGCACAGTTGATGTTGTCATTCCACCTGTTGCGCACTGCCTTGGCAATGGCTTTCTTCTCCCCCACCCGGAGATCGCCACATGCCGCAATGACTGACTCCTCGAGATCCAGCATCTTCTCATAAATCAGCCCCATGACCTCCTGGTTCCCGTCAACTTCCCTCAGTAGTTTGTACACCGGCTCCAACACCTTCACCACCCGCGCAACTCCCTTCCAGAACTCGTTATCCTTAACTTTTTCTTTCGCCCACGTCATCTTCTCCTTCTTCGCGACAAAATCGCTCCACCCCTTCGTCCCCATTATCTTGTTCAACACCTCGCGCACTTCGACAAGGCGTTCCAGCGCAATGAAGTTCGTACCGAAACGTGTTCCCGCAGGCTTCAGTAAGACGAGGGACTTTTGCTCACGCAAGCGACCCGTCATCCACTGAGCATTCTTCAATGTCGAGATCAACCGCTGCGCGTCCTCGATAGTAGGCACTGCCCAACCTTGGCCGCCGATGTCTTTCATGAGATTGTTGAGTGAGTGCGCAACGCAACGGATGTACTCCACTTTTGGGTATACGGCCTTGATGATCGTTGCCGCACTGATGTTGTTGCTCGCGCCGTCCATGAGAAGCCCCACGACGTTTTCGCTGCCGACCATCTCGATCACTGCCTTAAGGTGCCCGGCAATGAACGCTCCGGACTTGATTTCCGTGCCGCAGTCCACGCCGAAGAGAAAGATCGATGCGTACGTGTTGACCACCAAGAAGTTGAGTTGTGGACGGTCGACACCGTCCGTCCACCCATCACTCGCGATGCACACGCCCACCTTGATCCAAGATTCTTTGACCGATTTCAACGCGTTGTCAGTGTTCGTCTTGCACTCTTCCAAAAGGCGTCCCATTATCAACTTGCGGCCGGGCGGCGTGAAATTCGGACCTGCAGTCGTAACCATCTTGACCATGTTCTTGAAGCCCTCGTGCTCTGCAACATTGGGAGGAATGCGACAGATGTGGAAGAACGTGGCGACCGCCTGCTGCGCCTTCGCCACGTCGGTCGACGTAGGGCGATTGTCGGTGAGGGTTCGCTGCGTCGTTTGACGCTTGCGCGCCACTGTGCACGAGCCTGCACCGGAGTCTCCTTCCCCACTGCCATCGTCATCCCCCCCGCCGAACGCGCGCATTGTGCGTTGCGTAGCTCCCCTACGCAACTCGTTCTCCCACATTTTGGTCGCGGCATAATTACGAACAAGAGTTTTCGCCTCGGGGGTTATTTTCCTGCATGCCGCAATTCCGCCACCTGATCCAAGAAGATGGGACTGCGCACGGCTCACATTGAGCGGCCACTTCCCGCCAGATATGGGCATGAGCCGAGCCTGGCTCGGCTCGGCTCGTCCAGGGGTCGAGCCGAGCCGGCTCGCCGTCGAGCCTGGCTCGGCTCGAGTCGAGCCGGGCACCAAACATGCCTGGCTCGGCTTGCATTTCTGTGGGCGAGCCAGGGTTGGCTCGACACGAGCCGGCTCGGCTCGACTCGCCTAGCATGCGCTTAAGCCAACAGTAGTGTGGGTGGAGCCTATGCAAGCGCGCGTTGTTAAGAGTGGCGTGGGCTGCTTAAGATTTCTCGCGCGAACTAACCTAATGAGATACTCCTAGGCGCGCAGAATTCTAGGGTTCGCGAAATTGACGGGAAGTGGATTGTGAGGAGGAAGGAGGGTGCAAGAGGTTATGTTGGAAGTTTTAGATGCGGTAGTGTGCAGTGCGGTTGAGCGGGGCAAAAGGGTTGGATGTGTTTTTGGTCATCAAAGTTCGGGGTTGCGACTGGTTGAATTCGCGAGGTCGCAATGTCGCGAGAAACAATTCCGCGTCAAACATTTTGGGCGAGCGTTTAGCGTTTACCCTTTAAACGCAGCGTTTAAACGATAAACGCTGCACCGCCAGAGCGATTTCGGGAACATAGACTAGGAGTTGTTGGCGGGAGAGAGAAACGGGAGACACGTTTGTCGAGGGGGAAATTTACCCTTGAAATCGAGTGGCGAGCCACCTGGCTCGAAATCGAGCCGGGGACGAGCCGGCTCGACCCCGGCTCGACGAGGACATTGTGTACGAGCCGAGTCGAGCCGGCTGGCTCGACCGAGCCGAGCCGGCTCGGCTCGAGTCGAGCCAGATCCCGAAAAGAAAGGCTCGGCTCGTCATTTTAGCGAGCCGAGCTGAGCCGAGCCGGATGTGGCTCGGCTAGTGCCCATGTCTACTTCCCGCGGCAAAAAACGCAAGTCTTAGGAATCTTAGAATCTGACTTCCCGCCTTCGGGAACTTCAAAATAACGCCAAATAGCGTGCTCGGCGTTCTGCTCCATTAGCAAAATGGTAGAGAAGGAAACTAAAAAGGGTGTGTTCTTGGAGAGCTAGACGGCAGAAAATTCCGCTGAAAATTACCCAAGTTTCTGCCGTTTTAAGTAGCGATCGAAAATTCAAGAGGTGCGCTGATTACGACGAGCCGCAATTTGAGAAGTTCCTCACAACCCACCTGGTCGAAGATCCACGCGAAAGCGCGTGGATTGCTGTTGCGACGAATGTGCAGAAATTCGGTGGCCAACGATTGGCCGATCCCCAATTTGCGACATTCGTCCCAATTTCGTAATTTCATAGCGAGGGACTAACGAAACTGGGTGGCGAGGTGGCAACGTTGACTTGGCCGTCGTCCAACTGTTGCCAGTCAACGCACGAAACACCCACCCACTTCCCACAAAAGTAACGCGCACAACCAACCCCCTTCCTCCCCATCGCCCATCTCCTCATACCTAATTTGTCTCGCCACCTCCCTTCCGCATGAAGGCACCACTGTTACACACCTGAAAATACCTGAGCCCACCTGAAGGCACCTGAGTGTGCTTAGGTATCTTCAGGTGGGCTCAGGTGCCTTCAGGTGGGCTCAGGTATTTTCAGGTGGAAGTCTAGCACACTCACGTTGACCATGTAGTGGCGTGGCTTCCCTGCTTACTCATTTCCATTTCCAAGTACAGCCATCTCCCCTCCCCATTAGCCCTCCACCTCCCCTTTGTCCCCCGTCCCGCACTCCCTGCCACCCCCCTCCCCCCAGTCCAACAACGAGGCGGTGGCGGCGCGCCTGGCGCCCCCCGCGACGCACTTTGCGCTGGAGCTGGTGCGGCCCGACTTCATCCTGCTGCGCCTGCTAGCGCGCTCCCTCATCCTCTGGGACAGGTGCGACCTCATCCTCTGGGAAAGGTGCGACCTCATCCTCTGGGACAGGTGCGACCTCATCCTCTGGGACAGGTGCGACCTCATCCTCTGGGACAGGTGCGACCTCATCCTCAAGGACAGGTGCGACCTCATCCTCTTGGACAGGTGCGACCTCATCCTCTGGGACAGGTGCGACCTCATCCTCTGGGGCAGGTGCGACCTCATCCTCTGGGGCAGGTGCGACCTCATCCTCTGGGGCAGGTGCGACCTCATGAAGGAACTAGCTCTGAGGAGAAAGGAATAATTGAGGAGGGAGCCAAGAGGCTCTATTGTACAAACAAGGAGCAAGGAAGAGGTTGAGGGGAAGCTCTTCCTATTGGCCACAATGTGGACCAATGAGAGAGGTAGCTTGGAGGACAAGCAACCACAAAGTGCGGTGCTCTCCTATTGGGCACAATGTGGACCAATGGGAGAGGTTGCTTGGAAGGCAAGCAACCACAAAGTGTGGTGCTTGGTGATTGGTTGGTTCTTAGGACCAAGGACCATCTGGTTGGAATAGTGCCAACCAAATGTCTAGGACCAAATCCAATCATGTGGCACCCAAATGTGAGGTTGGTCAACCCAACCAACAACACCCCAATAATTATAATGACTACACCTCCTAATCTAGGCATGCATGTTGTATAGATATATATTTTACAACACCTCATCCTCTGGGACAGGTGCGACCTCATTCTCTGGGACAGGTGCGACCTCATCCTCTGGGACAGGTGCGACCTCATCCTCTGGGACAGGTGCGACCTCATCCTCTGGGACAGGTGCGACCTCATCCTCTGGGACAAGTGCGACCTCATCCTCTGGGGCAGGTGCGACCTCACCCTCTGGGACAGGTGCGACCTCATCCTCTGGGATAGGTGCATCTGGTGTCTACCAACGTGCTCCTCATCCCACTCCAAATTCTCTTCCGCTTACTCCACCCTTCACTCCCTGGCACCTGTCCTTCGTCCCCCCGATTCCAGCCGTTCCTCACCCCGTGTCCGCTCGTTCCTTGGCCGTCATTCCACCCATGCCTGCCTCCCGCTCCACCCTCCACTCGTTTTATTCCCAACTCCATTCCCAGGACAATCCCTCAACCCTGCTCGACCTGTGATCCCACGCCCCCCCTATCCCCTCGCGCCACCCCACCCCAGCGTCGTGCCCTCGCAGGCGTGGGTATCAGCGCAGGTGCCCGCCATCATCCGCGCCGCTGCTGCTGCCGGGGGGGGGAAGGCGGAAGGGGGTTGGGGGGGGGAGAATGAGGGGGGGAGGGGTGTGGGGCGGGAACGAGCGGAGGGCGGCATGGAGGGCGGCATGGAGGGCGAGGCGGACGTGGATGAGGAGGCGATGGCTCTGGCGCTCTGCAACCTGCTGGCGGGATGCTGCCTGGCGCTGGGTGAGTGAGGTGCTGCCTGGCGGTGGGTGAGATGCTGCCTGGCGCTGGGTGAGATGCTGCCTGGCGGTGGGTGAGATGCTGCCTGGCGCTGGGTGAGGCGCTGCCTGGCGGTGGGTGAGATGCTGCCTGGCGCTGGGTGAGATGCTGTAGCGCGTACAGAGAAAGCGAGGCGTTATTGGCTTGGCATGCGCCTGGTGAACCTGCTGTTCTTCCACCACCGCGCCTGTGTTCCTCCTGCTTCAACCCCCTCGCTTTCATCGTGCCCCCGTCCTCCAGCCCTCTGCTTCATGCTTCTTTCTTGTTTTCTTAAACATCATGCTTCTTGTCCCCCTTCCTCCCTTCCTCCCCTCCCCCCTTCCTCCCTTCTTCCCTTCCTCCCTTCCTCCCTTCTTCCCATCCTCCCTTCCTCCCTTCCCCCTCCTCCCCCCTCTTCGCCCTGCAGGGCTGCGCTATGCCGGTTCGGCCAATTCTGATGCAGAGAAGCTGCTCAGAAGCTATGCACTGCTCTTCTTCTTCCTCAGAGAGGTGGGGGATTACTGTGAAGGCAGTGAGACGGCTGCACTGGACAGGGTGTTCTTTCAACGACCATATTTGTTGAGTGGTGGGGTTACGGTTTGGTTGGTGACGGCTCGGTCATGATGGTTCGGTGGTGACAAGTCACCAGCAACGCTGCGTAATCTTCTAGCTCGCTGGTGCCAGCTCTCAATCTCTCCTTCCCCCCCCCCCCCCCGCCCCCCCCATCATTCTCGCCCCACCTCTCTCCTCATGCAGCGTCGGCCCCTGCCTGCCCCGTCCGGCCCCTTCGCCTCGGCGCTGCAGCAGTGGCTGCCGTTGCTGGACTCGCGCACCCTCGACACCGCTGTCAACACCGCCGTGCTCTCGCTCTCCCTGGTACCTTGGGCCCTTCCCAACCCACTCTCCCTCTCATCACCAACCGCCTGCGTCTGCCCTGTCTCCCCTTCCTTCTTCCATTTGTTTCTTCCTTCGGCTTCTTTTCCGAACCACTTTCCTCTTCTCCCATCTCCCGTCTCCCCTCCCCCCCAGGTGATGGCGGGCACGGGCCACCTGCCCTCGCTCCGCCTGCTGCGTTTCTTCCACCGCCGCACCGCTGCTGCCGCTGATGCTGCTGCTGTCAACGCCGCCACCACCTATGGCTCGCACATGGCGGTATGTGTGGCTTGCACATGGCGGTATGCGTGGCTCGCACATGACTGTATGTATGGCTCGCACATGGCGGTATGTGTGGCTTGCACATGGCGGTATGCATGGCTCGCACATGGCAATATGTGTGGCTTGCACATGGCTGTATGTGTGGCTTGCACATGGCTGTATGTGTGGCTCGCACATGGCGGTATGTGTGGCTCGCACATGGCGATATGTATGGCTCGCACATGGCGGTATGTGTCCCTCGCACATGGCGGTATGTGTGGTTTGCACATGGCGGTATGCGTGGCTCGCACATGGCCGTATGTGTGGCTCGCACATGGCGGTGGTATGTGTGGCTCGCACATGGCAGTATGCATGGCTTGCACATGGCGGTATGCGTGGCTCGCACATGGCAGTATGTGTGGCTTGCACATGGCGGTATCTGTGGCTTGCACATGGCCGTATGTGTGGCTTGCACATGGCGGTATGTGTGGCTTGCAGATGGCGGTAGGTGTGGCTTGCACATGGCGGTATGTGTGGCTTGCACATGGCGGTATGTGTGGCTCGCACATGGCGGTATGTGTGGCTCACACATGGCGGTATGTGAGGCTCGCACATGGCGGTATGTGTGTCTTGCACATGGCGGTATGTGTGGCTTGCACATGGCGGAATGTGTGGCTTGCACATGGCGATATGTGTGGCTTGCACATGGAGATATGTGTGGCTTGCACATGGCGGTATGTGTGGCTTGCACAAGGCGGTATGTGTGGCTTGCACATGGCGGTATGTGTGGCTTGCACATGGCAGTATGCATGGCTTGCACATGGCGGTATGCGTGGCTCGCACATGGCAGAATGTGTGGCTTGCACATGGCGGTATGTGTGGCTTGCACATGGCGGTATGTGTGGCTTGCACATGGCGGTATGTGTGGCTTGCACATGGCGGTATGTGTGGCTTGCACATGGCGGTATGTGTGGCTTGCACATGGCGGTATGTGTGGCTTGCACATGGCGGTATGTGTGACTTGCACATGGCGGTATGTGTGGCTTGCACATGGCGGTATGTGTGGCTTGCACATGGTGGTATGTGTGGCTTGCACATGGCGGTATGTGTGGCTTGCACATGGCGGTATGTGTGGCTTGCACATGGCGGTATGTGTAGCTTGCACATGGCGGTATGTGTGGCTTGCGCATGGCGGTATGTGGGGCTTGCGCATGGCGGTATGTGTGGCTTGCGCATGGCGGTATGCGTGGCTTGCACATGGCGGTATGCGTGGCTCGCACATGGCGGTATGTGTGGCTTGCACATGGCGGTATGTGTGGCTTGCACATGGCGGTATGTGTGGCTTGCACATGGCGGTATGTGTGGCTTGCACATGGCGGTATGTGTGGCTCGCATATGGCGGTATGTGTGGCTTGCACATGGCGGTATGTGTGGCTTGCACATGGCGGTATGTGTGGCTTGCACATGGCGGAATGTGTGGCTTGCACATGGCGATATGTGTGGCTTGCACATGGCGATATGTGTGGCTTGCACATGGCGATATGTGTGGCTTGCACATGGCGGTATGTGAGGCTTGCACATGGCGGAATGTGTGGCTTGCACATGGCGGTATGTGTGGCTTGCACATGGTGGTATGTGTGGCTGGCACATGGCGGTATGTGTGGCTTGCACATGGCGGTATGTGTGGCTTGCAGATGGCGGTATGTGTGGCCTACACATGGCGGTATGTGTGGCTTGCACATGGCGGTATGTGTGGCTTGCACATGGCGATATGTGTGGCTTGCACATGGCGGTATGTGTGGCTTGCACATGCCGGTATGTGTGGCTTGCACATGGTGGTATGTGTGGCTCGCACATGGCGATATGTGTGGCTTGCACATGGCGGTATGTGTGGCTTGCACATGGCGGTATGTGTGGCTCGCACATGGCGGTATGTGTGGCTCGCACATGGCGGTATGTGTGGCTTCCACATGGCGGTATGTGTGGCTTGCACATGGCGGTATGTGTGGCTTGCACATGGCGGTATGCGTGGCTTGCACATGGTGGTATGTGTGGCTTGCACATGGCGGTATGTGTGGCTTGCACATGGCGGTATGTATGGCTTGCACATGGCAGTATGCGTGGCTTGCACATGGCGATATGTGTGGCTTGCACATGGTGGTATGTGTGGCTTGCACATGACGGTATGTGTTGTTAGAATATCTCTCTATTCTTATCCTGCATAGACTAGATTGTTTGGATAGATATAACGGGTTTGAGTAGTGTTGGGTTTAAACTAGGGTTAACCACCCTAGTTGGGATTGGGTTCCCAAAGTTGGGTTCCCATCCTTACCGTCATTGGCCCCCAACAGGTTGGGTTCCCAATTATTGACCCCCCCCCAATAATTCTGGCCGCTCAAGCCGACATTATTGGGGTTACCAATAAGTCGGTCAACCCACCTCATTGGTGGGGACAATGATGTTGGCATAGCGACCCAACCAGCAACCCCCCCTCCCTCCCCCTTCTCCTTTCCTTCTCATTCCTATGTAAGCCTGTTTGCTCTCCTTCCTAATCAACTTCCTAATTTCATGTTTTCTCACCCGTGTGGCTTGCACATGGCGGTATGTGTGGCTTGCGGTATGATGCCAAAAGAAGTATTATATCAAAGAAACATTATCGTTATACTCCATCGATACCATAAGAACTCTATGGTATAATAAGGCCTTATTAGTGAGAGTAGCAATCACTTCTGGATTCAGTTATGCAACGTACTCAGTACCGTTTGTTGTAAACTATATATATCTATACAACATGCATGCCTAGATTAGGAGGTGTAGTCATTATAATTATTGGGGGGTTGTTGGTTGGGTTGACCAACCCCACATTTGGGTTGGTCAAGTTTGGATTTGGTCCTAGACATTTGGTTGGCACTATTCCAACCAAATGGTCCTTGGTCCTAGGAACCAACCAATCACCAAGCACCACACTTTGTGGTTGCTTGCCTTCCAAGCAATCTCTCTCATTGGTCCACATTGTGGCCAATCAAAGAGCACCACACTTTGTGGTTGCTTGCCCTACAAGCAACCTCTCCCATTGGTCCACTTTATGGCCAATAGGAGAGCTTCCCTTCCAACTCTTCCTTACTCCTTGTTTTGTAGAAAAGAGCTTCTTGGCTCCCTACTCAATTCAATCTTTTCTCTTCCAAGCTAGTTCCTTCATTGTATTCAGAGCCACAATGGCTCACGCCACCTCTAGTCGATCCTAACTAGCATGGCCCTATGCCGTCCCTCCTCGTCTTCGAAGCCTAGCCCTTCCTTAGGCTACTTCCCGCGCCCCTCGTGCGCCCTCTCCCGCCGCGCTATTCCGTCGCGCCCGCTCTTCCTCCCGTCGCGCGCCTTTTGCCGCGCCCGCTCTCCCTTTCGTCGTGCGCCTCCCGTCGCGCCTGACGACGCGCTTCTGCTCGTCGCATCCTCCTACTGCGCCCGTTGGTGCGCTCCTCCGTTGCGCGGCCCGTCGTCGCGCCCTCTCCGTCGCGCTTTCCGCGCGCTCGTCTGTCACGGCTCCCGCGCACGCACGTCGACAAATCCTCCCGTTGCGCCCGTACTCTCCGCGCCCGTCGCCTTTCTGCCGTCGCGCGCGCACGGCTATCGGACGATTTGTCCGCCGCGTGCGCCCGCCCGTCGTCGATTCCGCCGTCGCGTACACCCGTTCGTCGCGCCATTTCGGCGTGCAGCCGGTCGCCGCATCCTCCTCGGAGCGCGTCGCCTCCGGCGACTTAAGAGCTGCGCTCCGCGCACCTATCCTTCTCCTCCTCCTTTCCTTTTCCTCCTCCCCCCCCTTCCTTCCCCTCCTCCTCCTCAATGGCGTCCGATTCCTCGGTGGACCTTACCTCCGTCGACGCTCTTGAGCTGCTGCCCGAGAGCACCGCAGTCATTTGGCATTCCTATGCCCAAACCGTCACGGTGCTTCTCTCCTCGGTGACGGTCAACGGCTACAACCTGAAAGCCGTTGTCCATCTCGAGGAGCGCGGTCTTCAGCCTGCCCAGCCGGATGCTCCCGTAGGCCCTGCACCTCCTCCTCCTGGCGATGCTCCCGTTAGCCCCGGCGATCCTCCAACCTTCGCCCCTGACGTCAACGACCCTCAGAGCTTCGAGACCGCCATCCGCACCTACTGTGCCGGCCTCACCGACCACGTCCGCCAGCAGCTGCTCTTCGAGGCTTTCCGCGCCGAGCATGACGCCGCCACTGCCGCCTACAACACGTATCAGGCGGCGCTCGCGGAGTACGTCAGGCGCGAGCGCGCATACATCACCGACCTTGCCGCCTGGCGTGTCGCTGACCGCCGCGCGCTCACCATCCTCCTCGCCACCATTCCTCCCACCCTCAAGCGCGAGCTTGCTCCCACCTCCTCCTCCCACCTCTGGCGGCTCCTCACCGATCTCTATGATCGGCAGGACGTCGCCACCCTCTACTCCCTCATCAAAGAGTTCCAGAGCCTCACCATGGACTCTACCACCGGCGCAGCTGCCTTCACGCGTCGCGTCCTCGACCTCGCTCGGCGCCTGGCGGCTCTTGGCGTGCCGTACCCGGACCCAGTGCTCTGCTGCCACATCCTTGAAGGCTTGACTCCTGCCTTCGACACCCATAAGATCGCCTACATGCAGCTGATCGACAAGCGCATCACCCGGGCTGAAGTCGCCCAGTGGATTATCACCACCGAGGCCAACCTCTTGCGCCATTCCTCCTCAACTGCCGCTGTTGCTCAGCAGCGCAACACCAGGGGAGGGCGTGGGGGTGGGGTGCTGGTCGTGGTGGTGGTGCGGGTCGTGGTGGCAATGGCGCAGGACGTGGTGCAGCAGCCGCCTTTCCTCCTTGTCAGTATCTCCCTCGCTATGGCCCCGCGCGGGGTTAGCGCTACGGCCAGACCACTCATGCCACTGATTCTTGCTTCAAAGCGCTCAGTGATGAGTGGTTTGCCCGCGGCAACACCGGCACCCCCCCCGGCTGGTCCTCCCTCTCCCCTCGCCCCACTCCTCAAGAGGTTCGTACCTCCCCTCTTTTCCAGCCCGTCTCCTCCCCCTTGGCCCACCAGGCCGTCTCTCAGCAACAGCAGCAGCAGCAGCAGCAGACTCCGCAGCAGATCCTGCGGCAGCCGTTTCAGCAGGAGCAGCAGCAGTTCCAGTAGCAGCAGCAGCAGGGGCAGCAGCACCTCTTCTCCCAGTTGCAGCAGCAGCTCCAGCAGCTCCAGCAGCAGCTTGACCTCTCGTCGCAGCTCCCCCTTGCACCTCCTCCTATGGCTCCCCCCCAGCAGCCCTACCCCGCTTGGACCGCCGGCACCGCCGCTTCCGCAGCTCACCTCTCGGGCGCGTCTCCCGCGCCCTCAACCACAGGCAGTGTGACTCCTTTTCCCTCCTCTGGTTTTGTTGGCATGGTTAGTCAGACTAGAACCCCCGCCCCTTCTATGTATTCGGCTGCTATTAATGAGAATGTAATTCAGTACTCTGTCCCACCTCCTCCCCCACATCCTCCCCCCTCCACCACGCTGGGCTTTGTCCTTGACAGTGGAGCCACTGAGGTGTCCTTCGTGATGCTGGTACCCTTCACCCCCTCCCAGCCCCCACCTCCCTCCTTGGTGTCGATTCCAGCTTCTCTATTCCCTGTCGCCACACCTCTACCCTCCCCTGTCCCCTCTTCCCCTCAAGTGCCATCACTGGTTTACACATCCCCTCCCTCCGTACTAACCTCCTCTCCCAGCGATCCTTGCAGCAGGCCGGTATCACCACCGTCTTCCCAGGTCGCGCTAATCACTGCCTCCTATACCATCCCACAGGTCGCCTCCTCTCCCGTATTCCCTTTTGTCCTCGCTCCCGCCTATATACCCTTCGAGTTCCTCGTCTTCCCTCTGCCCAGGCAGTCTCCCGCTCCCTCCCCCCACCTCACATCCCTCCCCCTCCTCTCCCTCCTTCTAACCCAACCATTCCCCACCTCCCCCCTGACCCAACCTGCTCCTGTCGATCCCTCTGCCATCCCACCGTCCTCCTCCACCACAGGCTTGGTCACCCCAACTTTGCCACCCTCCGCTCGACCGTCTCCTCAGGTCTCCTTCGAGGTCTTCCCCTCACCCTCCCTCCCCTCCCTCCCTCCCTTGCCCCTCTTTGCTCCGTCTGTGTCCAGAGCAAGCTCAAGCAGCTGCCGCATCGGAGTTCTCCCTCCGCTGCTGCTCAGCCGCTTGATCTTGTTCACATGGACCTCTGGGGCCCCAACCCCTCCCCTTAACGCCAGGGCCATCGCTACATGCTTGTTCTGGTCGATGATCACAGCCGATATTCGTCCGTCTCCCTTCTTCGCTCGAAAGGTGATGCTCCGGCTGCGATCATCGCCTGGCTCAAGCAGGCGAGCACCCACTTTGGCCGCCCTGTGCGCCGCCTTCACTCTGATGGCGGAGGCGAATTCCTTAATCGTCAGGTAGTCTCCTACTGTGAGCTTCATGGCATTCGCCAGACTCACACCCTCCCTCACTCCCCCCAGCAGAATGGTGTGGCCGAGAGCCGTGTTCGGGAGATCACCAAGATTGCTCGGTGTCTCCTCGTCCATGCCTCTTGCCCCCCTTCTCTGTGGGGCTATGCCCTCCTTCACGCCACCCTCCTTACTAACCTGTACCCCCACCCTATCCTTCCCTCCACCACTCCCACCGAGCTCTAGACGTCGGCCAAGCCTGACGTCTCCTCCCTCCGTGTGTGGGGCTCCGGGGCGTATGTCCTCATTCACCCTGCGGACCGCCCCCGCACCATGGGAAAGCTCGCCTCCCGTACCCTCCCCTGCATTTTCCTTGGTCATAATCCCTCCTCCCCGGACTACCTCTTCCTTCACGCCCCCTCAGGTCGTTTCCTCCGCAGTCGGGATGTAGTCTTTGATGAGTCCACACCCTACTATTCCACTCCTCCCCCCACTGACCCTCTCGCCCCTGCTCCCAGGCCCCTCACCTGGTCCGACACTATCCCACCCCCTCTTCTCCCTCCCCCTCCCATCCTCCCCCCCGCTCCACCTCCTCCATTCCCCGCCGCCTCGGTCCCTAGCGCTCCCCCCTCCTCTGGTGACATATTTGACCCTGACCTTTTTTTCCCCCCCGCCTCCCCGTCCCACTCCTCCCCCTCCGCTCCCTCCCATCCTCCCCCCTCCCCTCCTCCCCCCTCTCCCCCGTGACCCCCTCCCCCCCTGCATCCCACCCGCTCCATCCTCACCCGGTATCCCCACACCAGGTCGCGTGACGAAGTCCTAGGTGCCCCGCCTCTTGTTATCCTCTCTTCCTCTACCTTGCCTCCTCTCTCCCCTCTCATGGACCTCCTTTTTCAGACAGTCTTACAGCAAAACACTAGCCCAACCCTGCCGTCGAGCTCCAGTACAGCAGTCCCAACATCAGCAGCAACAGCTGCAGCAGCAGTTCCACCCACCGCAGCAGCACCAGCAGCAGCAGCCGTCGCTCCTTCCTCGCCTTCACCCGCAGCAGCAGCAGCGGCGGCAGCAGATGCAACAGTAGCAGTCGCCTCAGCAGCAGCAGCAGCAGATGCATCCTCAGCAGCAGCTGCATTCCTCCCATTCATTTTCCACTCCTCCCTCCTCGAGGACTCCCATGAGGAGTTCCTCAACCTCCACCTGCATGATCCAGCCCTCCTACCCATCTCCCCTGACCTCAGCGGCACACCAGTCTTCGCCTTCTCCTCCGCCCCCACCATCTTCGTCCCCGCCACGTACGAGGAGGCCATGGCGTGCCCTGGCGCTCACCTCTAGCTCGCGGCCATCCTCAAGGAGTTGGAGGCGTTTATTGCCAACTCCTCCTTTGTGGATGTGCCCCGCCCTCCCTCTACCACGAACGTGGTCAAAGGGAAGTGGGTGTTTCGGGTGAAGCAGCTTCCTGGCGAGCCGCCGGTCTACAAGGCCCGCTACGACGCCAAGGGCTTCACCCAGCGCTACGCTGTCGACTTCTTCGACACCTTCTCTCCCACCGCCAAGCCCGCTACCATTCGCGCAGTCCTCGACCTCGCCGCTCGCCTCAACATGGAGATTCACTCCATGGACGTCTGCAACGCATTCCTCCAGGGGGTCTTGCGCGAACTCATTTACATGGAGCGTCCTGCAGGCTTCCACCTCCCCTTTCCTCCCGGCTCTGTCTGGCAGCTGCGCCGGCCGGTCTATGGGCTCAAGCAGGCACCAAGGGAGTGGCATGACAGCTTGCTGCCACCCTCGCCGAGCTTGGCTTCAGCACCTCTCGCGCCGACCCCTCCCCCTTTTACATCCTCGTCTATGTCGACGATATGATCCTCATCACTGCCGACTCCGCCGAGCTCGAGCGCGTCAAGCGTGAGCTTAGCAACCGGCTCAAGTGTAAGGATCTAGGGGAGCTGCAGCACTATCTCGGCATGGAGATTACCCGCGACCGTGCTGCTCGCACCATCTCCCTCTCCCAGGGCCACTACCTGCAGCAGGTCCTGGAGCGGTTCGACATGGCTCGAGGCACCCCTCAGGTCACCCCTCTTCCTGTTGGGCACCACCTCACTCCCCTCACCTCCCCCTCCTCCTCCTCCCACCCCTACGCTGAGCTCATCGGCTCTCTCATGTATGCCATGGTCTCCACCCGCCCTGACCTGGCATACCCCATCAGCATTTTGGCTCGCTTCGTTGGTACCGGCAAGCATGATGCCGCCCACTGGCAAGCGGCCAAGCGTGTCCTCCGCTACCTTCGGGGGACCAAGGACTACGTCCTTACCCTTGGCGGCCCTTCCCCTCCCCTCCTCACTGGCTACTCTGATTCCTCCTGGGCTGACTCTAGGCCTGACCGCCGCTCCTTTCAGGGCTATGGCTTCTCTCTTGGCAGCGGCCTCATCAGCTGGCGCTCCACCAGCTCCTCCTCCATTGCCCTCTTCTTCTGCGAAGCAGAGCTGTATGCCGCTACCATGGCTGCGCAGGAGGCCCGCTGGCTCTCCTTCCTTGAGGAGCTTGGTGCCCCTCAGCGCTGTCCCACCATCTGGTGCGACAACGCCAGCACCATCCACCTCACAAAGGATGCTGTGTTCCACGGGCGCTCCAAGCACATTGAGCTTCGCCACTACTTCATTCGCGAGCTTGTGCAGGGTGGCCACCTCCAGCTGGGCAAGATTGACTCTGCTGCCAATCTTGCCGACATCTTCACCAAAGCCCTCCCCCACGCCGCCCACTCATCCCTCCTTCGCCTTCTTGGACTCGCTCCCCCCATTCCCTCGTCCGTCTCCTGATTCAAGCCCTCTAGTCTTATGCATGCTGGGGGGTTGTGTTGTAAAATATATATATATATCTATACAACATGCATGCCTAGATTAGGAGGTGTAGTCATTATAATTATTGGGGGGTTGTTGGTTGGGTTGACCAACCCCACATTTGGGTTGGTCAAGTTTGGATTTGGTCCTAGACATTTGGTTGGCACTATTCCAACCAAATGGTCCTTGGTCCTAGGAACCAACCAATCACCAAGCACCACACTTTGTGGTTGCTTGCCTTCCAAGCAATCTCTCTCATTGGTCCACATTGTGGCCAATCAAAGAGCACCACACTTTGTGGTTGCTTGCCCTACAAGCAACCTCTCCCATTGGTCCACTTTATGGCCAATAGGAGAGCTTCCCTTCCAACTCTTCCTTGCTCCTTGTTTTGTACAAAAGAGCCTATTGGCTCCCTACTCAATTCAATCTTTTCTCTTCCAAGCTAGTTCCTTCACCGTTTATTATTATGAATAATTGAAGTCCGGAATTTTCCGAATTGACTCTAGAGAATATGATGACTTCTAATACCACACTCTTAATCATGGACATGATCCTGCTTCCGATAGTAGGATCGCTCTTGTTTAAATTTGAAATAAAAAACTTGTTATTATTTACTGTTGGCATCATGGGAATTACCATAATACCAATATGGTATCCGATTGAAACCAGCTCATTTGCTTATATAATATCGATAAAATTTTGGATCATGTCAATTGGTGTTGTTTTTAGTGATGTTATAAACTTATGGTATGAGACTATTACATACAAGCCAGAAAAATATTTAATAGTTGGCATTGGATACTTAATAGGAATGGCGATTATAGGTAAAATGGCCCCAGCTATTTGTCTTGGGTTGTACCATTACACAAAATCTCCATTTGTAATAGGCTGGTTCCTGTTTACAGTTTCATTAGCAACAATTTTTGCAATTGCTTGGCCCTATAATGATAAGGCCCCAATATGATCATTAATCTAAATTAAACTATTCTGCTTGCTTGGATAGTAAATTTAGAAATTACCTTCTCTGTACATAGTATTTTCAACCCAGATTCGCCCGCCATGAGCTTCTATGGCTAATTTACACAAGGTAAGGCCCAAACCTCTTTGTCCATTAGGTATAGCACCGGATTTGGTACGGCTATTTGAACCCATCGTAAATGGCTCAAATATAGTATTTAGCTCTTCTTGTGGTATTTCTCCCTCGTTACTTATGCTAAACTTAAGCTCAGATTCGCTGCTTTGCAGACTTATGGTTACGTCCCCTTCTCTACTATGCTTTATAGCATTAACAATTTAACTACCAACAGCTGAAGTTATATAGTATCGATCACATTCAATCAGTATATTATCTTCAATTTTGTTTAAAAAAATCAGGTTCTTTCGCTCTAGATATAATTCAGGTTCTTTTGTTCACATGGCGGTATGTGTGGCTCGCACATGGCGGTATGTGTGGCTTGCACATGGTGATATGGCAGCATCGTGCATGGTGACGCTGCATGGCAGTCATCCCCGCATGGCCTTTCATCCCCGCATTGCCTTTCATCCCCGCACTGCCTGTCATGGCCTCGTCCCATTGTCCTTGAGGGCCTCCTCCTTCCCACTCACCGCTGCTCATTCATTCCACTTCCCCATCTCTCCCTTACGTCCCCATCTCTCCCTTACTTCCCCATCTCTCCCTTACGTCCCCATCTCTCCCTTACTTCCCCATCTCTCCCTTACTTCCCCATCTCTCCCTTACTTCCCCATCTCTCCCTTACTTCCCCATCTCTCCCTTACTTCCCCATCTCTCCCTTACTTCCCCATCTCTCCCTTACTTCCCCATCTCTCCCTTACTTCCCCATCTCTCCCTTACTTCCCCATCTCTCCCTTACTTCCCCATCTCTCCCTTACTTCCCCATCTCTCCCTTACTTCCCCATCTCTCCCTTACTTCCCCATCTCTCCCTTACTTCCCCATCTCTCCCTTACTTCCCCATCTCTCCCTTACTTCCCCATCTCTCCCTTACGTCCGTCCCTCTCCCCTGCGCCTTTCCCTTCGCCTTCGCCTTCGTCCTCCCCCCCCCCCCCCCCCCCCAGGTGAGCCTGGCGCTGGGCTTCCTGTCCCTGGGCGCCTGCCAGGCCACCTTCTCCACGGCGCCCTCCGCCGTGGCGGCGCTTCTGCTCGCCCTCTTCCCGCACTTCCCCTCCTCGCCCTCCGACCACCGCTGCCACCTGCAGGTCAGCTGCACACGGGTGGGGTACAGAGGCGAGAGTTGGTGGGTACGGGAGAATGTGGAAGCAAAGGGAAAGGATGACCATTCAAGAATGAGGGCACATGAGAAAGCAGCATGAAAGGGACAGCTGCCCAAAAATGGGTGAAAGAACTCAACTTAGGAGAGAAAAGAATAAACTAGAAAGGGAGCCAAGAGGCTCTATAGTACAACCAAGGAGCAAGTAATGGTTGGTTGGGAAGGCTTTCCTATTGGCTACTGTTGTTGAGTATCTTTTTTGGGCTTTTATCTGGGATGTAGTTAACTTAGTGCATTTCTCTGTTATGTGTAATGTGTTACATTATATATTAGGTGTAGACATTAGGGGTTGGGTTATATTAGGAATAGGGCGCCCCCAAGTGATTTTATCAAAGGCTAGGCACCCCAAAATCCGAATTGGGGTACCTCACCACGCATCCCAACATTTGGGACGCGGCTCCAACCTGGACCCACGTTTCTCAACCATGAAAACGCGGCTCCAGCTTGTGGAACCACGAATCCAACTTGTGGAATCGCGGTTCCACTAGTGGAGGCGCTTCCAGGCCCACTTTGAGGGTTCCTCACGTCCCCACCTTGACTGTGGGCGACTTGAGCACCCAATTGGGCACCCCAAGTCTCTTGGGTGCCATTCTCCTCACCTGGACCAGCCCAAATCGCCCAGCACGTCTCCACCTCTCTCTTCTTCACAATCTAGGCCTACTTAGCACAATGTCTTTGTCATCTCTATTCACTACTTTGTCTTTACCATCTCCAACTTGTGCATCTTACAGCTATGCACATTGAGTCTACTTTTCTACAGCTACAATAGTGGCCAATGGGAGAGGTAGCTTGTGTTAGATTATATATATCTATTGTAACATGCTGGACTGGTATATTAGGTAGGTGTACACCAACATGTGGTGTACACATTAAAGTGCTAGGGGTGTTAATCCAACCCTACAGTGGTTGGAGCCCCCGAGCACCAAGACCACAATATTGGGACCACGCAAGTGGCTCCCATGGTGGTTGGGTACTGTTCCTACCCAACTGCATGTGGCACTGTTCATCCTTCCCTTGCTAGCTTCCCTTCCTTCCCAACTGTCCTATGCATGCTCCTGATTCTATTACTGGAACATCTTCTTCAATTCTTTCAGCTTGGAGGGGAAGCAACCCCGAAGTGTGGTGGTTGCTGATTGGTGGAGCCTTGGGACCATTCGGTTGGAAAGTGCCAACCAAAGGACCAAGGCCAAACCCAATCTTGACCAACCAAAGTGTGGTTGGTGAACCCAACCAACAATCCCCCAAAAACTTAAATGTCTACACCTCCTATTCTAGTCATGCATGTTGTATATAATAATATATTACAACAATGGGTACGTGAAATGGGATGGAACAGGCCACCTCAGTCAAGCGTGCAAGTCGGCTGGAGGGATCTGATGAAGCCTAACATATCAACGCCCCGGGCTTACCGGGGAGTCGTGCTTCTCCTGCATTCAGAGCTGCTTACTTCCGCCCTCCTCCTGCCCACCTTCGTGTTTCTCTCCTCTCCGATTCCTTGTTGCTTCGCTCCCCGCCTGTCCGCCCTTCCATCCCCCGCCTGCCCCTCCCCCCTCCCCCTCCTCTTCCCCCCCCCCCTCTTCCCCCCCCCCCTCTCCCCCCCCCCCTCCCCCCCCCCGCCAGGCGCTGCGGCACTTCTGGGTGTTGGCGGTGGAGGAGAGGGCGTTTGTGGAGGCGGTGGATGTGGACACGTGGCAGCCTGTCATTGCTCCGCTGCGCCTCTCCCTCAAGCCCACTCACTCCTCGGCCCCAACCAGTGTGTCGCTGCACACGCCGTGCCTGCTGCCGCCACTGCCGCAGGTGCGCCTCTCCTTTCGCCCTGGGTGCTCTTGGAAAGGGGGTAGCGAGGCACTGAGGTCACTGAGATGGCGATGTGGAGAGCACGACAGCAGCAGGTGAGGGCAAAGGGCAGAGTCCCTGGTAGGGAGGCAAGCTGCCCTCGCTTGCTACTGCTGGCAAGCCGAGCCACAGGCTAGTAAGCAGCCCCTCGGGTGCAGCTGTGAGGCACGAAGCAGTCACCTGGTTGGTCAGCACCCGTGCCACATGCTAGTATGCAGCCTCACGGCAAGAGGCCCCAACGATGCACAGCGGCCCTCTGCCCCTTGGCTCTTGCCTTTCTCTTCATGCTCTCTACAATTGCAACCCCGTCATTTCTGCTGTCTCTTTTGCCCCACACTCTTCCCTCTCTTCCCTCTCTTCCCTCTCTTCCCTCTCTTCCCTCTCTTCCCTCTCTTCCCTCTCTTCCCTCTCTTCCCTCTCTTCCCTCTCTTCCCTCTCTTCCCTCTCTTCCCTCTCTTCCCTCTCTTCCCTCTCTTCCCTCTCTTCCCTCTCTTCCCTCGTCCCCCCTGCTTCCCCCAGCTGAGGGAGCTGCGTCTGTGTGGTTCGCACTTCTGGCCCTTGCGAGTTGCAGCGAGGATAGCAGGTATGGGGGCATGTGGCGTGCATGTGACTAGGCATGTGAGGTGACATGTGACTAGGCATATAAGTAGGCATGTGAGTGAGTTGTGGTGTACTTCTGTGCGCATCTCGTGTGCTGTTCAGATTATTACACCCTCCTCCGCTATTTCCTTCTCCTTTTCGCCTTATAACTTGGGCATCCAACCTAATCTCCTCGCTGTTCCTTCCTCTCTTCCTCCGTCTCTCCCTCCCCTCCACCCCTCCATGTCTCCCCACAGACCCATCCCACCCGCCAGTGCGAGCCAGGAGTGGAAGGCGGTCAGGGGTGCACCGTGGGGGGGGGAGTGGAGGGCGGAGGGCTGTGGGCTGGAGGGTGGGGGCAGGGGTGGGGGGGGAGAGCAAGGGGAGGGGGCACCTGGTGCTGCTGGTGAAAGGGCGGAGGGCAGAGGCTGGCGGGGGTGCAGCAGAGAGAGAGGGGGAAGGCGATGGCAACCGGACGGGGGAGGAGGTGAGAGGTGACGCAGGGCGGCAGCAGTGCTGGCATGCAGCTTAGTAACGAATTCAATGCGAAAGTCCTCACCCTCTATAGCCACTCGCACACTCTCCTTCATGTTCCACGATCTGTCGCTGCCCTCGATGGCATCCCCTGAAATCATGGCATGCTCGTAACGCCACATGGTGCACAAGTGCCAGTGCCCGGTGCGGGTGCCAGGGCACATCAGTTGCCTCGTGAATGCTGCTTGCCCACGCTGCAACCTCTCTTACTCTTACTCCGTGTAATGCATCTCTTTCCATCTCCTCTCGTCCCCCCCTTCCCCCCTATATCTTTGTCCCCTCGGCCGTAACATCAATGGGCGTGGCATCAACGGGCGTGGCATATCTGTTTCCAGCCGCGCTTCCCCCTCCCTGTCCCCTGTTCACCCGTTGCAGCCAGCGCCCGCCTCCACTCGTCGCATAGCAGCAGCCGTATCGCTGCCCGACCCGTTCCTCTCTGCCTTCCTCCGCCTCTTCTGCTGCTCCGCGCCGCCCATTGCTGCAGCAGCTGAGTCTTTCTCAAGGTGCCGCGCCCTCTGCTCTCTGCACTGCACAGCCCGCACTTGCTTTTCCTTCTTTCCCCTCCACGGCCCCTCTTTCCCTCTTTCCCCCTCACCACAGCCCCTCTTTCCCCCTCACCACAGCCTCTCTTGCCTGCACCACCCTTCCTCTCTATTCATCGTTCACCAACCCTGCTTGCAACTTCTTACCGACCTGCTTCACACATCGGTGGCATCGCCTTTGTTTCTTGCTTCCAAGGTCTCGCAACGATGGGCAACCGCCTCTCTCCCGCGTGGCCCTCTATCCTCCCTGCAGCGCACACGGCTTCTCATCCGCCTGCCAGTCCGCGCTGCTCGTGGCGCAACAGGCACAGCAGCCGCACCTGCTCGAGGTCAGTGGACTGGCCCTGCTGTCATGCAAGCGTTCTGCGTGGAGCTGGTTTTCTCTTTTGAACCATCCCTTTCTCTCGTGTCACTCTCGTGCATCTGCTCACAGCGAGCCCATCTCGCCTCTTCCCCCCGCAGGTCCTCCTATCCCTCATGACCGCCTGCCACGCCGTGCGCTCTCTGCCTCGCTCTCACTGCACCCGCTTCTCCGCCTTGCCCAGCCTCGTCTCCAGCTTCAAGGTGATGGCTGCCTGCTGTGCCTCACGTGGTGGTACAGTGCTCCCTGATTCTTCTGCCAACTGTGTTGTAGAGGGTGGAGGGCATTGGCATCGGTGGCATGTCCGGCATGTCGATGGTTGCAAATGAGTGTGGCTTGAAGGCACAGAAGTCAGGTCATGGGAGCCTCAGAGCGTGCTAGGCTGCGGAGGACTGGCAGTGAGTCAGTAATATCGTGTTGTGACAGTACATTGCGGCGTGTCATGTCATGTCATGTCATGTCATGTCATGTCATGTCATGCCATGTCATGAGCTGTGAACTCGCATCTCGTGTGCTGAATCATGCCGTAGCATTTGCTGGCAGTGGTCTATTCTCATAACACTCTCTACTCACCCTGCCTCTGCGACTAGGTCCTTCCTCTGTTCTCTGCCCCCAGCCTCTCCCATTGCTATCCATCCCTTCCTGCTGCGCACCACCCCCCTCTCTGTTGGATCATGCCTCACTCCGTCCCCTCCCACTTCACTCGTCCCCTTCCCCAATGCTCTCACTTGTTCTCCTGCCATCCATGCTTGTCGTGTGTCCTCCCGCCCACCTGTGCCCTGTCCCGCTCCCCGTCATCCCCATGCCATCAGGTACTAGAAGCCTTCATTCCTTCGCTCCGAGCGCTCGCCTCTACCTCCCGCTATCACCCCTCCAGCCTTCTCAACTCGCACTCCCCGATGCCCATCGTCAGCCCGCTCTTCCTGCACTCTCTCTGCTCCACCCTCCATCGCGGCCTCCTTGCACCCGCTCACCCGTCCTCCCCTCCCTCCGCCTTGCCCCTCCTTCGCCAACGTCTGGGGGAATACTCTCACCGGGCCCTGCTCCTGTGGCACCAGCAGCAGCAGCAGCAGCAGCAGGCACCACAATTGGCAGGTTTAGCAGCAGCAGCGACAGCACTGACAGCAGCAGCATCAGGCAGCATGAGGGCTTTATCAACGCATGCCACCTGGCACCATGCAAGCACTCAACTGTTTTCACTCTTCCTCCTTGCCTTCTCCTTCCCTCCCCCTCTCGCCCTGGGCCGCGCTTTGGATACTGCTGCCACCTCTTGCCCTGCACCTGCCTCCACCCCTTCCACTCGTGTGGCTCTCATCCCCTCCCTCCCTCTGTCGCTGCTGCTGGCTCTCCTCCTCCCACAGCTACGGCAACACTCAGGTGTCTTGGCTCTGCTGCTTGAGGCTGTAGAGAGATTGACATAGTCTTGTAACATTTCAAGTAGGTAGGTAGCAGAAGTACATATCATAGTCCTAGAATGATCCAAGAGGCAATTGGATTGGAGTATGTTGGGCATGTCCTTTTCTTCAGAATGTTAAAGGATGTTCAAACTTGCATTCCTGAAGTTTGGTTAGTCTCCATCAGTAAAGTGATACCTCTTGTAGAGGACATGAAATAGTGACCAGGGTTCTCGCTAAGGCCGACAGTTTTCTCAGAAACGCAGCCGCTAATCACTGTGCTAAAGGGCTTCTTAAGTACCGTAATCCCCCGTATATAACACCTGCCGAAATTGTCACTTCATGGGTGGTTAATGTCGTGGCACTGGGATAACCCTGTCGATCGTCTCTCTCTCTCTCTAGGGAGGGTACTGGGGAGGCTTTCCTCGGGGAAAGGTGGACATATGAAGCCTAACCCTCCTAATGAGATCCCTTATTGTCCCAATGGTTATGACTGGTGACTTTATGATATGGTATCAGAGCCATCCGGGGTTCAGTTCCTGGTGTACACTCTATCCCAGCGGGGGGGGGGGGGGGGTGTGTCGTGGCACTGGCCCTGTTGATCCTCTCTCTCTCTAGGGAGGGTACTGGGGAGGCTTTCCTCGGGGAAGGTGGATATATGGAGCCTAACCCTCCTGATGAAATCCCTTCTTGTCCCTGTGGTTTGGACTGGTGACTTTATGATAGTTAATACGGGGGGGGGCTTATGATACGGTGCATTTTTTAGAGCACCTGTTTTTCTAACATAGAATTTTACATAACACCCTCCTCGTTTTATTCGTTTTAAAAATGTATTTGTTCATGTATTACAAGGTCCGCTCAGCTGCAAAAAGCGAGCATGATGAAATTGCGCGTCAACAACCATTAGCACCGGAAGACCGGGCAGAAACATCAAGTCGCTGCGCGGAAATCCCTAGCAAGGTCGAGAGGATCTTGACCGCCCAAATCGAAATGGGGAATCGAATTGCAGGGAAGAGGGGATCGAATTGTGGGGTAAGGGGGAATCGAAATTGTGGGGGGAAGGGGGATTCGAGATTGTCAGGGGAAGGGAGGATCGAAATTGTGGGTGAAGGGGGAATCGAAATTGTTGGGGAAGGGGGAACTGAAACCGTTGGGCCAGGGGGTTACAACGACTTCCTAGCAGCCTCTTCCCAAGCAACCTCTTCCCATACTCGCATGCTACAGTGTCGCAAAATTTGATGCGAAATGTTTTTGTTCGATTCCGCGAAGTGCAAAGTGAGATTCGGCTTCCCGAGATTCAGGGGCGTGTTAAAAATCTCTTTTCAGACGAGCAGATCTTCAGACAAGCGCGAATCTGCACAGTAAATTTTCGATGCCAGCTGGTTTTATGTGGTTGAGAGCGATGGAACGCAAATATGAAACGGGAGTATTCCGAAAAGTGGTCCCGCGAACACGCTCTCAAGGTCGCGCGTGAGTCTGGGAAGAGGTTGCCTGGGAAGAGGCTCGTAGGAACACGATATTACGATATTGTGGGGGAGACGGAAAAATAAAAATTTCTTGCCTCGTTAGCAGCCGCTCTGCACCCTTATGGACAAATAGGGCCTGGAACACTCAAATTCATTTTGCCTTTACATAACACATGGGCGTTATATTTTTCCGGGCCACTGTTAACACCCACTCAATTTTTTAGTGAATTTTTATAACCACCATAGGGTGTCATATACGGGGGATTACGGTAGTGATATAGCGTGCCCATAACATCCCAGGCATAGCAATCTGTGCCCCTTCTGATCTTCTAGGGCGACCCAGTGGGTCTCTCGACACCCCCCCTCGCTGGGGTAGGCGGAGGACTCGGCACTTCTGCAGTGCATACTGGGATTCGAACCCGAGACCTCTGGCTCTGATACCATCTCAGAAACACAGCCGCTAACCACTGTGCTTAAAGGGCTTGTTAATTAGTGGGATAGCGTGCCCATACAGTGACGGAAAAAATCGGCCGGATATTTAACACTTCGTGACTCAACACCATACCTCACATGTTTTGTGTAAAGTAACATCGTCGATCCAGACAGTTCATACCGAGCGACAGACTAGATCTAATTTCGCTTGCCACTTAGGGTACACACCAGTTCGCGCGACATACAGGAGTTAGTCCAGGAGCGAACCTACGACGGCAACGTGATGAGACTAGTAGATGAGAAGAAGTGTGCCCGTATCTGAAGCATGTTGCGCAAGGGGCAGTCGACCAGGAAAATCGCTAAGGAGCTTGGCATAGGCAAAGGTACCGTACATGATTACGGGCCGAAGGCGATGGGGTGCGCCCCGCGATGCCCACGGCAGGTCGCCTACGCTTAATCACAGCTCGCCTCCAGCTCGGAATAGTGGGAGCGATTACGAGCGGGGAGGCGAAAACCAGCGTTGAAGTCGTGAAAATTTTAGAGGAGAAACACGATCTCGCTCTAGACTTAAGGACCGTAAGGAACTCGTTACAATCCGCGGGGCTCGTCGCAAGGCAGCAGCCCAAGAAGCCCGGGCTCTCAGCGAAACATATTAGAGATCGGCTGGATTTTGCGAGGTCACACACTGACTGGACGATGGAAGACTGGAAGCATGTGATATTCTGATAAGACGAAGATTAATCGTTTTGGCTCCGGCGGACGCACGTACGCCTCAATTCGTCAAGGCAGCACCCTCCAACGCCATCAAATCCAGCAGACAGTTAAGTATGGGGGCGAATCTGTGATGGTGTGGGGATGTATGACGTATGAGGGGGCGGGGTTCATGTGCAAGATCGATGGAAGGATGGATGGGCTGCTGCCACAGACCGTAAACCGGGCGCCGGAGGAACCACTCGGTCCGAGGAGGTAAAGTGCTCGAGAAGCCTGGCGGGCGGCGGAGGTAGATCTGCTCATGTAGACTGCCCTAGAGGAACGCTGTGGAGAACTCCAGCAGTGAAGCTTGTAGTCGAGCTGTGCTGCTACGTAAAGCAACGCCTGAAGAGTAGTCATCTCCGAGGTCGGGGCGAAGGTCTGAAAAAAATCAACGCCCTTGCGCTGACTGAAGCCTCTAGCAACGTAGCGCGCCTTTAACACCGGCGGCTCTCCAGGAGGGCACTTCACCTTGAACAACCACCGGCCATCAACTACGTTCGCCCCAGGTTGGGGAACTACGTCGACGTAGGTGCCAGTGGATCTCCAAGATGCCATCTCTGCTTCCATGGCAGCTATCCACTGAGACGCCCAGGATCTCGAAGTTGGCTCAGCGTAGGTGCGAGGGGTCAGGATGTCAAGAGCGTCTGGGTCACCCTCAAGGGCTAGCAGCATGGAGCAGAGATGAGGGTCCTCTAGGACGTCATTGCCAAGGGCAGGTGCACCCTTGTCGGGCGTAGGACGGGCAGGGTCAGAGACCAGAGCAGTGGCGTAGTCAAGGCGGCGGGTAGAGGCAAAGTTAGCGACGAGAGCAACAAGAGCCGAGAGACTAGAGACAGGAACGGACGGGCTGGTAAAAAGAGAGGCGAGGATCCGAGGAACAAGAGGAATAACAGCACGGAGGAAGTCAGGGAGAGGAGTCAAGGAGACAGAGAGGGACGGCTGAGGAGGCGATGGGAGAACAGGAGCGGGAGGAGCACGAGACGCTTAAGACCTGAGCAACATAGGTTGGGAACGCGGAACAGGAGAGCCAGGACGAGCGCGAGGGACACATTGAGACCACCAACAGGAGGGAGGTGTTGGGTCAGGAGACAAAGGCAGCGACATAGGAGGAGAACGAGAGGGGAAACAAGCCAGGGACGAGTCCGGCAGAGGAAACACAGGGCCGAAGACAGGCAGAGGAGGAGGTGCTAGGGGAGGCGCGGGTGGCCGGTCAGGAGAGGGAAGACCGAGAAGGCGAAGGGTGGACACTGGCAGAGATTGCTGCTGCTACGGTGGCAAGGGCGACTGCTGCTGCTACTATTGCGGCTGCTGTGGTGGCTGCTGCTGCTGGAGCAGCAGAGGAGACACCGGGGCCGAGGGTGCAGGCGCCGCAGAAACACGCTGTGGACCCTGAGCCTCAGGGCCTCCAGAGTCGATAGACTCCTCCGCCGAGTCAACCGAGGGTTGAGGAGTGACGTGAGACACACCAGACAAGGCAGGACGGGGAGCGAGAGCCACCGGGGGAGTGGGGACAAGGAACAGGGGTGGGGTAATGTGGGAGAACTCAGTATCGAAGCGGGTATAGAAGGGAACAGACTCGTCAAAGGTGACGTCACGCGAGTGAAAGAAGCGGTGAGACGGCGGGTGGTAAAATTGCCAGTCAGACACGTCCAGGGGGAAGCTAAGAAAGACACAGGGGACGGTGGGGGTAGTAAGCTTGTCTGCGCGAGAGTCGCGGACGTGTGTGAGGGAACCCCAGACATGAAACGCAGACGCGTCACCAGGGGACCCGATCCAGAGAAGGGTCTGCAAAACCTGCGGCTGCTGGGAGTGCGGCCACAGGTTACGCTGGTGAGCAGCGTAGCGAATTGCGAACGGCCACAGAAAATGGGGTGCATCGGCATGGATCATGGAGGTACGAGCCACCTCCTTGACCAAACCGATGCGTCACTCAGCAACCCCATTCTGCTGCGGGGAGTCTGGCAGGGTGTACGACTGGGAGATGCTCTCCGCACGACAGAACTGGCCAAGCCGACCGGAGGCGAACTCTCCACTACGGTCGGAGTGGAGACGGAACATGGGCAGGGCGCGATGGACTAGAGCAGCTACAAGCCCAGGATAAGAACGCCAGGCATGTCGGCCTTCCGCTCAAGGGAAACACCGTGGTGTAGTGCATGTGGTCATCTACGAGCACCAGAAAGTAGCACTCGCGACGCAGCCCAAGGACGGGGCCCGGACTTCCGACATCCAAGTGCAGGGTCTGAAGTGGCGCAGTGATGGGGGGGAATGAGGTGAGTAGAAACTGGCACAAAGGAGGGTGATTGGGTACGCGATGTCACTGTCCCACTGTAGCAGGTGTCACTTTTCTGCCAAGGGAGTTTCAGGGTCAATGGTGTACCCTTGTGTGAAGAGTCCCTTGAGTAGCGGGTTCATCCCTTCGACCTGGATAGCCGGCTGAGAGCGTCTGCTTTGTTTTTGTGGCTGGGCTTGTACATGATGTCGTAGTGGAAGTGCGTCTTGAGGAAGTCAATCCATCAGACCTGTCGCTTGGAGAGATTTGGCAGTGTCTTTAAATATTTCAGGCTGCAGTGGTTGGTGTAGTCGGATGTTTTTCGTCCTTCGAGATAACATCTCCACATTTTGAAGGCAATGATAATAGCAAGGGCTTCTTTGTCTTGTATCAGGTAATTTATTTCTGCCCCGTGCAATCTCTTGCTGAGGTAGGCGATGGGTTGCAATCCGTTCCCCTTGTCTTGCATCAAGACTGCTCCCACTGCCTGGTCACTGGCATCAACTTCGATGACGTAGTCGCGTTCGGGGTATGGCAAGATGAGTACGGGTGCGGATATGAGTGCCGGTTTCAGCTGCTCCTCGGCTTCCTTATGTTTTGACTCCCATTGATAGGTCGTGTTCTTCTTTAGCAGATTCGTGAGTGGTGCGGCAATTTTCACATACTGTGGAACGAACCTCTTGTAATAGTTGGCGAAGCCTAGGAACTGCTACAACTCCTTCACCTTCTTGGGTCTCTTCTACGTGCGTACGGCTTCGATCTACTTGGGGTCGACATGAAATCCTTGAGCGCCCACCATGTGTCCTAAAAATTGTACGTTCTTGAGGGCCGATTCGCTCTTGGAAAATTTGACGTAGAATCGTTCTCGTCGAAGAATGTCGAAAACGCGCCACAGGTGTTCGACATGCTGCTTCATATTGCGCGAGTAGATGAGGATGTCGTTGAGATACACCACCACACATTCGTCTAAGAGTGGGCATAGAATGTGGTTCATGTCGACTAAGAGATTTGCCGGTGCATTGGTGAGTCCGAGCGGCATTACCAGATACTCGAAAGACCCATACCGAGTTCGGAAGGCAGTTTTGTGGATGGAATTGTCCGCCATTCTTATATGCCAGTATCCAGACCGCAGATCTAGTTTGAAAAATACCGTGGCTCCCCGAAGTTGATTTAGTAGGTTATCAATTCTTGGAATCGGGTATTTACTCTTGATGGTATGCTTGTCGGTAATCGATGCACATGGTGAAGAGGAGGGACAAATGAGTCCTTTTTTTAGGAGATACTCGATTTCTTCATGTCGGCTAGCTCTGTGGGGCTGAGCTGATATGGTACTCGGAAGGTTGGCTTCGAACCTGGTTCTTCCATGATCTCATGTTGGTGTGTTCGGTATAGCAGTAGCTCGTTCGGGAGGCCGTCGGGAAGAATGTCGTGGAACTCTTAAAGGTTCCAAGGCCTTTTTTCCGTCATCTTCCGCATCTGTTGCTATCGCCAGGAACCCGGTGTCGGTTTGTTTCACGTCGTTCTCGAACATGGTGAGTGTCTCCATTGGAAATTCTCCTTTGTCGTTCTAGTTTGGTAGCTGGACTCTCCTTCCGTTGTTGTAGATGCTTGCAGTGCGGTTGACCCAGTTGATCTCGGGGTTGAATTTTTTAAGGAAGTCTCGCCCGAAGATCAAGTCAAGCCCTTTTACATTGGTGATGGGGGGTGAAGGTTTCCAACTCAACGGTCCGATTTGTGGGTGTAACACTGCTTCGCCGTAGACGCCTAACTTGCTGCCTTCCAGCATCGTTGCAGAGAATGTTGAAGGCTTGCACTCTTCCTAAAGTCGGTCGATTGTTGCCTTGTCGCATACGGTGTGTGACGCTCCGCTATCCACAGCTTGGAGGCGTCGTCCTTTGCAGATGACCTCGAGCACGAGGGGCAGGCATTGCTCGAAGTACCAAAGATAGTTCCATTAATGGGATCATGGGGTACATCCCAATATTATGTACAAATCTTTTCATTGCTATCTACTCCTGAGCTGGCAGCTGGCGGAGGCTGCTTGGAGAAAGGCTATTCTCCAGGGCCCAGAGGTTCCTTGACAACTGTGCGTATTGTCGATGCCCAAGTTGCTGAGCTAGATGCATCCGAAGGAGTTCGGGGCTTTGCGGCTTCTTGTAGATCCACAGCTTCCCCTTGAGCTGTTTCAGCTCCACCGATGTCTTCCCTCTGGAATGCATAGTCGTTGTGGGTTGGTGTCGGGAGGGGACGTTGACTCTGTGGAAAGGTTGGCCACACTCCTTGAATTTTTCCCCAAGTTCTCCGATACCGGTACGATCTCCACAATTTTATGCTTCTTCTGGAGTCCCTTTCGAATTTTCTCAAAGGTTCTAGCTTCTCGCGAATCATAAGTTTTCATTAAAGCATCTTTATAAGATAAATTTAACAAATCCTTATAATTTCTTGGGTCTTCAAGGAGTTTCCCCGTCTCGGCAGAGTCTTTTTTCGTGGAGTCATATTTTTTCTCGGCGATTTTCTTTGGCGAAGACTGGTTGTGGGGTAGATATTTTCCTCATCATTTTCTCGTGCTCGCGTCGAATAAGCTTCGTCGAAGTTGATTTTTCCTGAATCCCCTGGCTGCTTTCATATCCTTTCCTTTTTGCTAGCTAGATCCGCAATCACTAGCGATTCCCGTTTTTTTTTTTTTTTTTTTTTTTTTTTTTTCTAATTGGCCGAAGAATTTCCGCCATCGTTGCGTGCCTGATACTCTGCACATGTAGCTTTCATTTTGTTACAGTCAAAGATTCAATGGCCCAACATTCCGCAAAAATCGCACGTGAAGTTGGCATTTTTCTGACGTGGCCGCCTGTTGAACCTGTCGATTTCCATCGGGTCGGCGAACGTGGGGTGTGCCGAGCGGTCACCCTGTCGCATACTGCCAATGTGCGCCCGTCGTGTTCCGGCATTGACCGTGTCAAACCGCTCCGCTGCCGAAACGACGTTACTATAGCTTAAGCAATTTGTCGCTGCTACCTGTCGTTTGACTTTGGTATTCAGTTAGGCAAGATACAACTGCAGACGTCATAATTTCGATCACTCGAATCGAACCGCTCTGGTGGGTGCGGCTTAGGAGCCTCGAGAAACTGCTGCGACTGTTGCATCGTCGCTGTTCTTGTTTCGTGCTGCGGAGCCGGCTTGCATCTCCTTCTGTAGGGCGGCGATGCGGGCGAAGAGCTGCCAGGTAAGTTCAGTGTTGTTGAAGTCTGCCATCCTGTTCAAAACACGCGCGGAGGGCTTCATAAAAAAAACGCAGAGCTGGTGCTTACTAGAATCGGCGCCGAATTAGTCGTCCCCTGCGGTTTTTCGACGGCGGTTTTCCCACTACTGCTGCTTAGCTGAGCATGGCCGAGGGAGAAAAGCTCTAATTACCAAGTGTCACAGGATCGATTTGATCGAGGAAAAGCTGCACTATCGATTGATACAAGGCGCTTTTATACTTCCAAGGTACATTAGATAACCAGGTTTATCCTATCCAAAGGGAATAGACCCTTCTAGAAATAGAATCGCCGTGCGTATAGCCATACAAGGCTATTGGCTTTAAGGGATTACGGCAGGATTACGCTAGATGTAGCGCGACAGTACATCCTGAGCTTGGTCGGTGATATGATTATAATAAAATTATTAACCAAAGGATAATGGAAAATAAGGAATAGGAAACCAAATGAGTTGAGATAAAGACCAAATGAATCAGGATAAAAAGGAGAATGAGATAGAGAAGAATTATAGAAACGAGAAAGAAGTGTAACAGGGTCGTCAGGGTAGGGGCTGCCGCCCCAAGGGGGGGCGTGGCGGAGGGAAGGGTGGTGGGGGTGGTGGAGGTGGGGGTGGGTACGGTGGTTCAAACGAGGGGATCGGGGCTGTGCACCGGAGCAGCAGCAGTAGCAGCCTCAGCAGCAGCAGCAACATCAGCAGTCGCAGCAGCATTGGGGCCGCCTCCCGCCGGGGTGGCCTGGTGCCTCTAGTCATGATGGCCGCAGTGTCGGCCCTCACAGCTTGACATTGGGTGGTAGCTTCGGCTCTGTAGGTTGCCAGTACCAGCTCTAGACCGGCCACCTCTGCGGCACCAACCACACTGCCGCCCGCTGCTTCCGTTGCCTCGACGACCTCTTTTGTCTCCGCTTCGGCCCTGCGCCGGACCTCCCCGACTTTCCCAGTCAGGTACGCTGCCGTGTTCCGGTCTTTGTAATGGATATGGATCAGATTTGCTCTGCATTGCATGCCATGTATGCTGATGACTCTAGTGTACCCGGATCATATTACCCTGTATTGCCTAGTGTAGGTGTGTCACCTGAGTGTAGTTTAGGCTCCCCTACTGAGTCAGGCGTAGGACTGTCTGCCTTGTTTAGCCTAGGCTCAACGCTAGCCCCTAAGCCAGCTGCCGCCACCGCTGCGCTCCCTTTCACGCTCGAATCTGGTGCATCTACCTGCTTCCTCCGCAACCACACTGCGCTCACGCCGCTTGCCGCCCCTACTGCTGTCGCGCTAGCTGACCCCTCCTTAGGTCCAGTACTTGCCCGTAGCTCTAGTACCCTTCCCATTCCGGCGGTTCCCTCGAGCTCTCTTACAGGCCTGCACATCCCCTCGTTCTCCAGGAACCTAGTTGGTGTCCACTGTCTTCAGGACCTCGGCACCACCACTACGTTCCCCGGACATGAGCGGTACGCGGTCTGTATCGAGGCCGCCACAGGTGCTCCCCTCACCACGTTCCCCCGGGACTCGGTGTTTGGCCTGTTTACACTTGACACCACGTCCCCCTTTGTGAGGGCACCTCCCCAGGTGCATGCATGTACCCAGGTCGCTGCGGCTTGCTCGTGTCGGTCGCTCACTCACCCGTCGCTTCTGTGGCACCATCGCCTAGGTCACCCCGCCCTCCCGCGCCTGCGTCACAGTTTCCAGCACGGTCTCGTCCTAAGTCTCCATGCGTCGCTCCCTGCCCTCCCTCCCTCGCTTGCACCGCTGTGCACGCCCCATCTCGAGGGCCGGCTGCACCATGCTCCTCACTCCTCCTTGCTTCGCCCTGCCATTGCACCACTCCAGACCCTGCACCTGGACGTCTGGGACCCAGCCCCCGTCCCCTGGCCACATGAAGAGGGCTTCTAGTGCTTGTCGATGACTACATGCGCTACACCATAGTGTTTCCCTTGAGTCTAAGGCGGACGTACCTAACGTTCTTATCCCGTGGGTAGTCGCTGCGTGAGTTCGCCGCGGCCTCCCCATGATGTGTGTCCACTCCGAATGTGGTGGCGAGTTTGCATCTGGTCGGCTTGGCCAGTTCTGTCGTGCAGAGGGCATCATCCAGTCATACACCCTGCCGGACTCCCCTGAGCGATGCATTGGTTTGGTCATGGAGGTGGTTCGTACCTCTATGATCCATGCTGGTGCACCCCATTTTCTGTGGCCGTTCGCCGTTCACTATACTGCTCACCAGCTTAACTTGTGAGCTCACTCCCAGCGGCCGCAGGTATCGCCGACCCTTCTCTGGACTGGGTTCCCTGGTGACGCATCTGCGTCCCACGTCTGGGGTTGCATTGCTCACATTCGTGCCTCTGGCACGGACAAGCTTACTGCCCGCACAGTCCCCTGTGTTTTCCTTGGCTCCCCCCTTGACGCGTCTGACTGGCACTTTTACCACCTGCCGTCTCACCGCTTGTTTCACTCGCATGACGTCACTTTTCAAGAGTCTGTCTCCTTTTACCACCGCTTTCCCCACCGAGGTCTCCCGATTTCCCCACCCATGTTTCTTGTTCCCACTCCCCCGTTAGCCTTTGCTCCTCTCCCTCCCTGTCCTGCCTCGTCTGGTGTGTCTCACGTCACTCCCCTCCTGTCGGTTGTCCTGGCCGAGGAGTCGGCTAACTCTAATGGCCCCGCGGCGCCGTTCTCGCCACCTGTCTCTGCCCCAGTGTCTCCTCCTCTGCTGTCGCCGCAGCAGAAGCCGTCGCCACCGTCGCAGCCGCAGTAGCAGCCGCAGTCACCGCCACTGCAGCAGCAGCCGCCACAGGGGTCCGCGAGCTCTGGTGGTGCGGCCGTTGAGCAGGGTGCTAGTCCTGGGGGTACTGTTGTGGCTTGTCCTGGCGGTCCTGGGGGTAGCACCAGTGCTGGAGAGGGTTCTCGTTCTAGGGGTGTTGGCGTGGAGCGTCCTGGAGGTAGCCGTGGTGCAGCTAGAAGCTATGGTCTCGGCGTGGAGCATCCCGGAGGTAGCCGTGGTGCATCTAGAGGCTATGGTGTCAGCGTAGAGCGGCAGCAGCAGCAGTCGCCGCTGGTGTTTGCCTTTCGTCTCCTCGGTCTTCCTTCCCCCGACCGCCTGCATGCGCCTCCTCCGCTGCCGCCTCCCCTGCCTGTGTACGGCCCTGTGTTTCCTCCGCCGGACTCGTCTCCGGCTCGTTTCCACAATCGTTCTTCTTCTGTATCTACTCCCGTGTCTCTTGATCCGACGCCTCGGTCCCACTTCTGATCTCGCCGTCCCTCCCATGCTCGTCCTGTCTGTCCTGTTCAGTGTTCTCACCCTACGTTGCTTCCTTCCCACGCGCCTTGTCTTCCCCTCCTCCCTTCGCCTCCTCCGTCGTCGCTTGTTGTTGCTCCGCATCCTCTGTCTAACTTCCTCTGTGCCGTCGGGGGTGCTGCTACCCTTGGCAATGACTTCCAGGAGGACCGATAGTACGAGCTTGCTTTCCTGTCCGAGGCCGCGCCTCATCTCTCCTCCATGCTGGTAGTCCCTGAGGGTGACCTAGACGCCTTCGACATCCCGACACCTCGCACTGACGCTGAGGCGACCTCGGGATGGCACCTTGGAGATCCACCGGCACCTACGTTGATGCAGTTCCCCCACTTGGGGTGAACGTAGTCGATGGCTTGTGGCTCTTCAAGGTGAAACGCCCGCCAGGAGAGCCGCCGGTGTTCAAGGCGCGCTACGTTGCAAGTTGCTTCAGTCAGCGCGAGGGTGTTGACTTCTTCCAGACCTTCGCCCCGACCAGGAGTATTACTACTCTTTGGGCGCTGCTACACAGCGTAATTGTGAGGTGCACTCTCTCGACTTCTCGACATCGTTTTTTCAGGGCAGTCTGCAGGTCTACCTTCGCCACCCGCCAGGTTTCACCGGCACCTTCGCCCCGGGGACCCAGTGGCTCCTCCGTCGCCCGGTTTACGAAATGCGACAGGCACCCCGCGAGTGGCACGACATGCTGCGTGCTACGTTAGCTGACCTGTAGTTCTTCTCGTCCTCTGCAGACCCTTTGCTCTTCGTTCACTCAGGCCAGACTCCATTCTACATCCTTGTCTATGGAGATGACCTCGTCTTTGCTACTGCTGACAGAGACGCACTTGCCTCCGTGAAGGCTGAGTTGCTGAGGAGACACACCTGCACTGACCTAGGAGAGCTGCGCCGCTACCTTGGCCTGCAGATCTTCAGGGACAGAGCAGCGCGCACCATCACTCTCACACAGTCACACTTGGTGCACCAGGTCCTTCAGAGGTTTGGCATTCAGTTCTCTTCCGCACAGCCCACCCCTGTACCAGTAGACCACAGACTCTTGGCTCCAGTCCCTGACGAGTCGGTAGACCCTAGTGGTCTGTACGCTGAGCTGGTGGGGTTGCCTCATTTACCTGATGACTTGCATGCGTCCAGGTCTCGCATACCCTCTCATCATCCTGGCTCGCTTTGTGGCGACAGGCAGACACCGACCCCAGCACTCGTCGGCCGCTAAGACGGTTTTTCGTTATCTAACAAGTACATGAGGCATGGGGCTAGTGCAAAGAGGACGCAGGCCAGTGGTCCTTACAGGACACACAGACCCTTCGTGGGCGAACGACGCTGAGATGCTCAGGTCCTCCCAGGGCTACTGTTTTAGCCTTGGTGCAGGCGCCATCTTGTGGAGGTCCACCTGCTCGTCGTCTGTTGCACAGTCTAGCTGTGAGGCTGAGATCTACGCTTGTGCCATGGCGGCACAGCAGCTCAGCTGGCTGACCTTCTTGCTCACAGACTTAGGTGACCGGCCTAGCTCTGCCCCGGTCCTGTACGCTGACAACAGGGCCATGACCCTCCTGTGTCAGGAGCCTCGTTTGGAGGGCAGAGCGAAGCACATCCAGCTACGGTACTTCCTCCTGCGCCAGCTACAGCAGTGCCGCCGAGCCCGCGTAGTACACTTGGCCTCCGGTGCCAACACAGCTGATATCTTTACTAAGGCGCTTGCGTCTAAAGATCATCAGTGGCACTGTGTACAGCTTGGTCTAGTTCCTTTAGCTCCTCACTTGCTAGGGCCTTGATTGTGTACTACTATTTTATATATATTCTCCTGACTGGCCTTGTGGCTACTGTTCTAGTGGCCGGACTAGTAGTGCCGCCCTGGTTTGTTCTAGTCTTGTTTGTGCCCTTGCTGACTGGTCTTCGGACCCTTGCCTCAGAGGCTGGACTAGTAGTGCCACCCTTAGTTTCGTGTCTCTTATCAGGCATTGCCCCTTGTCTAGCCTGGGGGGTGTGTCTGTTGTCTGCAAGGTTGACCACTACCATCTTTTCACTTGACTGTCTTGACTTCGGGTCCACGCGGGCACAAATGAAATTATCGAATACGTTCGGCTACGTAACTTCTGTTTGCCCAGAAGACTCTCGCCTGTGCTGCTCCTTGTGCCCCTTCCCCTTACCGTCAAAATTACCAGAGAACGTCCCCTAGGTACAAGGAAGGACTACGTGGGTATGAGGTGACATGTGCCGCGAGGTGACGAATTTCATTCGTCGTCTGCCATGTGGGGCCGGTAGTAGTGCTTTGCAATACCGGTGAGCATCTTGTTGCTACTGAAGTGTCCCGCATATAAGACATCATGGAATTCTTCGAGTAGTCACTGGCGCAAAGGCGGGTAATTGGGTACCCAGATTTTCGTTGATCCTTTCCAATACGCAATGTCAGGCTCCCACTATAGCAGGTGTCGCTTTTCTGCCAAGAGAATTTTGGGGTCAATGGTGTACCCGTGTGTGAAGAGTCCCTTGAGAAGTGGGTTCATCCCTTCGACCTGGATAGCGGCAACATGTGTAGGCCGGCTAAGAGCGTCTGCTTTGTTTTTGTGGCCGGGCTTGTACACAATGTCGAAGTGGAAGTGCGTCTCGAGGAAGTCAATCCACGGGACCTGCCGCCTGGAGAGGTTTGGCTGTGTCTTCAAATATTTCAGGCTGCAGTGGTCGATGTAGACAGTTGTTTTTCGTCCTTCGAGATAACATCTCCACATTTTGAAGGCGACGATAATAGCAAGGGCCTTTTTTTTGTGTATCGGGTAATTTAATTATGCCCCGTGCAATTTCTTGCTGAGGTAGGCGATTGGTTGCAGTCCTTTCCCCTGGTCTTGCATCAAGCCTGCTCCCACTGCCTGGTTACTAGCGTCAGCTTTTATGACGTAGTCGCGTTCGGGGTCTAGCAAGATGAGTACGGGTGGGACGTGAGTGCTTGTTTCAGCTGCTCCACGGCTTCCTGATGTTTTGGATCCCACTTATAGGGTGTGTTCTTCTTCAGCAGATTTGTGAGTGGTGCGACGATTTTCGCGTACTATGGCATGAACCTGTTGTAATAGTTAACGAAGCCTAGGAACTGCTGCAACTCCTTCACGTTCTCGGGTGCCTTCCACGTGCGTACGGCTTCGATCTTCTTGGGGTCGACGTGAACTTGAGTGCTCACCATGTGTCCTACAAATTGGACCTTCTCGAGGGCAAATTCGCTCTTGGATAATTTGACGTAGAATCGTTCTCGTCGAAGAATGTCGAAGACGCGTCACAGGTGTTCGACGTGCTGCTTCATGTCGCGTGAGTAGACGAGGATGTTGTCCAGGTATACCACCACGCATTCATGCAAACATGGGCATAGCATGTGGTTCATTTCGACTTAGAGGGTTGCCAGTGCGTTGGTGAGTCCGAACGGCATTACCAGATACTCGTACGACTCATACCGAGTTCGGAAGGCGGTTGTGTGGATGGAATTGTCCGCCATTCTTATTTGCTAGTATCCGTACTGCAGATCCGGTTTGGAAAATACCGTGGCTCCCCGAAGCTGATTAAGCAGGTCATCGATTCGTGGAATCGGGTATGCGGAGTCGGTCGATTGCTGCCTTGTCGCATATGGTGTGTGACGCTCCTCTGTCCACTAGTGCCTAGAGGTGTCGTCCTTTGCAGATGACCTCGAGCATGAGGGGCATGCGTTGCTCGGAGTACCCAAAGATAGTTTCATTAATAGGATTATAGGGTACATCCCAATATTCCGTACACACCTTTTCATTGCTATCTACTCATGAGCTGGTAGCTAGCCAAGGCTGCTTGGAGAAAGGCTCTTCTCCAGGGCCCGGAGTTTCCTTGATGACTGTGTGTGTCGTTGATGCCGAAGTTGCTGAGCTGGATGCATCCAAAGGAGGAGTTCGGGGCTTTTGCAGCTTGTTGTAGACCCCCAGCTTCCTCTTGAGCTGCTTCAGCTCCACCAACGTCCTCCTTTGGGAACGGGTAGTCATTGTGGGTTCGTATCGGGAGAGGACGTTGACTCCATGGAAAGGTCGGCTTTTTTCCACACTCCTTGATTTTTTCCCCAAGTTTTCCGGTACCGGTACGATCTCCACAATTTTATGCTTCTTCAAGAGTCCCTCTCGAAATTTCTCTAAGGCTCTAGCTCCTCGAGAATCATAAGCTTTCATTAAAGCATCTTTATAGGATAACTTTAACGAATCCTTATAATTTCTTGGGTCTTCAAGGAGTTTCCCTGTCTCGGCAGAGTCTTTTTTCGCTGAGTCAGATTTTTTTCTCGGCGATTTTCCTCGGCGAAGACTGGTTGTGGGGTAGAGATTTCCCCCCATCATTTCCTAATGCTCGCATCGAATCAGCTTCGTCGAAGTTGATTTTTCCGGAATCACGCGGCCGCTTTCATATCTTTTCTTTTTGCCCAGCTAAATCCGCAATCACAGGTGATTCCGGTTTTTTTTTTTTTTTTTTTTTTTTTTTTTTTGATTGGCCGAAGAATTTCCGCCACTGTTGCGTGCCCGGTACTCTGCACGTGCGGCTTTCATTTTGTTACAGTCAAAGATTCAATGACCCGGCATTCCGCAAAAATCGCACGTGAAGTTGGTGTTTTTCGGACATGGCCGCCCGTTGAACCTGTCGATTTCCATCGGGTCGGCGAACGTAGGGTGAGCCAAGCGGTCGCCCTGTCGTGTACTGCTGACGTGCGCTCGTCGTGTTCCGGCGTTGACCATGTCAAACCACTCCGCTGGCAAAACGACGTCACTGTAGCTCGCGTAATTTGTCGCGGCTACCTATCGTTTGACTTCGGTCTTCAGCCCGGCGAGATACGACTGTACTTTTTCCCCTTCGGTCAGGTCGGGAATGCGGTTATAAAATTCTTCCATTTGCTGCATGTACTCTGCTACACTTCCGAACTGTCGATGGCGATGATTTATTTCTCGAGCAAGGAAACCGGAATTTATCGGCTTGAAACATTTCAGCAGGTTGGTGCGGAACTGCTGCCACGTGGCTTCGCCGTGGATGAAGGTACTGTTGCCGCCGATCCACTCGAGTGCCGGCCCTCGCATTAGTGTCGCCGCGAGTCACACACGCTGACTGTCCCAGACTGGCGAGCTCCATCCGATAGCTGCGAAGAAGATCTGCATGCCAGCGATCCATCTGCGGACGTCGGAATTTCTATCGCTCAGATCGAACGGCTTAGGTGGGCGCGATCTCGAAGCCTCGAGAAATTGCTGCGACTATTGCGTCGTTACCGTTGTCGTTCCGTGCTGCGCCCCGGCGAGTCGAGTTACTCGCTCGAACTCGTTTCGCCAAACTTCGCGGTCGGCTCGCATCTCCTCCTGTAGGGCGGCGATGCGCGCGAAGAGCTGCTAGGTAACCTCGACGTTGTCGAAGTTCGTCATCCTGCTCAAAACACGCGCGGAGGGGTTAATTAAAAAAATGCGTAGCAGGTGCTTACCAGAATCAGCGCCGAATTAGTTGCTCCCATCGTTTTTTCGAGGCAGGTTTTCCCGGTGCTGCTTCTTAGCTGAGCGCGGCCAAGTGAGAAAAACTCTGATTACCAAGTGTGACAGGATCGAATTGGTTGAGGAAAAGTTGCACTATCGATTGATACAAGGCGCTTTTATACTTCCAAGGTACATCAGGTAACCAGGTTTATCCTATCCAAAGGGAATAGACTCTTCTAGAAATATAATCACTCTGCGTATTGCCTTACGAGGCTATTCGCTTTAAGGTATTAGGGCAGGAATATGCTAGATATAGTGTGCTAGTACATCCCGAGCCTGGTCGGTGATATAATTATGATAATATGATAAACCAAAGGTTAATGGGAAAGGAGGAATTGGAACCCAAATGAGATCAGATAATGACCAAATGAATCGGGATAAAAAAAAGGATGAGATAGAGGAGAAAGATGGAAGTGAGAAAGAAGTGTAACGGGGTCGTACTCTGACAGTGTCGATGCACTGTTGTTGTTTAGTGGCTTCTTGGAGGAGGTCAGCTTGGCATTAAATCACCAGTTTGTGCTTCTGAGCCACCGCGTGCTACTTGAAAGCCTGGACTTGGACATCGGTCGCTCCATGCCCTTCGTGTCCGCACTTGCCGCTATCTCCAGCATGCTCAAGGCACACGCTGCGCTTAAACGCATGGAAGCCACCGACTGATTTTGTTAGAAGCAGCCACCGGTAATGCTCCTGCCTCACAGATTTGAACTTGTCATGGGCATCAGCGTAAAGCAACTCCATAAAGCCGGTGCACTATAGTACACGTCGTCAGCACCAATGCAACAACTAACCCTTTTAGGGGGCGCTACTCTGGGTGCAACCGGCCATGCCACCGTAAGAGCGAGTGCCCTGACGAGGAAAAGAGCCAGAGTAATGAGCATCAGGGGTCCAACTAGCCGGGAAATGCCAAGAGTCAGTAGATACAGGGCCCTACTACCAACTTGATCAGCTCACCAAACTGCAGCAACCTTCATCAAGTGTCAATTCCGATCCACGCGATCGATCGCACTCAACTAAATAATGAAGGTGCAGCTGCAGATTACCCTATATTTTTAGAGAGTAGAGTTCGGGTGGCCATTGTAAAATTATTTGCGGATGGAGGGGCGCCGGATAGTTTTATCAACCTTAAATAGTTTTATTACATGTAGATAGGTGTTTACCTGAGGTGGATGCTTGTGTCATTGAAAATACACCACTCGCTATCAGGGAATGGACAAAGCACCTGCGGGTACAAAGGGGGGCTGCTTTTAGCCTTTCACAAAGTATGTTGGCAACTACACTTGATGGGACACATATATTACTCGGCCGGGACTAGTTGGCACCATTTAATATAGAATTGATTCGACTAACGGCAACTTTGATGTTCAAATTGATTAGAAGGGGGTCGAGCTGGCACGGTGGACAAAATAGACTGCAGGAGGGATGACATAGGTGAACATGATTGTAATCAAACGGGCAGTATCCAATGGCGTATAAATATTCACTGCCATCACGCGCGAGTCAGGCGTGGCCTCACCATTATTAGGCATGGCATGCTGATCTGGCAAATCTCACTACACGCTTCCCATATATTTTTCCAAACAATCTGCCCCCAGGGTTACTGCCACAGCGGCCGTCCGATCATCGGATAGAATTAAAGTTGGCATCTTACTCGAACGTTCAGCTGCAATTTCACCTGATATCGCCGGAGTTAGAGTAGTTACGGAAACAGTTAGATTACAGAACCTACTTGAGAAGTCTTTTATCTGCCCTAGTTCATCTCCATTTGCAGCACCGATCTTGTTTACACCAAAGAAGAACGGTCGTTACAAGATGTGTATCGACTACGTGGCGATAAATAAGGTTACTGTTAAGCTGCGTTACCCAATCTCGTGTGCTGGTGAACTGATAGGTCAAATTCGCACAACAGTGCGCATCTTCCAAGATCGATCAGCGAGGGAGTTACCATCATAAACAATACGAGGCATGCCCGAGGATAGTAACAAGACTGCCTTTCAAACTCGTTGCGGTAGCTATGAGGGTTTAGTTATGCCTTTCGGCCTCACCAACGCCCCCACTACTTTTCAGATGACCATGAATCGGGTATTCAAGCCGCTATTAGATATGTGCGTGATAGTATAATTTCGACAATATGCTGATTTACTGTACTACCTGCGAGCAACACCTCGAGGACCTCGAAGCATTTTTCACGCTACTGCGAAGAGCATCGTGTGCTCACGAAGGGATCTAAGTGCGAGATTTTAGTGGACATGCTTGAGCTTTTAGGACACGTTATTTATGCAAACAGTGTGGAAGTAGACCCATCAAATGTAGCAACAGTCCAGATATTGCACCCACTGGAGAATAATTGGCCTTTGTAAATTGCGTGCAGCACTCATTGATGGAGTTTGCGTATAATAATGCCCCGTCAGCCATCACCTGCTAATCACCATTCTGCCTCAATTATGGGTAGAATCCTACAGTGCCCATCACACCAAACCCATAAAATCCCATCCCACGAGCCCAATTGTTTACAAAAGTTTTACGAAACGCTACCGAATGAGCAGCCAAAGCCAATAAGCGTGCGAATATAATTTCTAAGTGCAACGAAGACCTTCAATGTCGAGCCGTAACTTACAAGGCAGGAGATTTAGTACTGCTCGATACATAGAACCTTCGATTGCCCATAATTCCAAAACTTTGCCCTTGTTACTATGGACCATTCATCATGGGCCACAAGATATCTTCAGTCACAGTCCATCTACTATTACCTATCACATGGAACATGAGTACATCGCTCCTCGTTCGACTACTGCGACCTTATGACACCAACACAGATAGACAGCCACGCTAGTGAGCCAACCCAAATCTGACCGCTCGACGAACCGACAGTCGAACATGTGAAGATTCTCAGCCATCGGATTCGAGATCCCAAGTTGCTGGCCTGGTCGATTTCGTCGTATCTTGGAAGAACCGGAAGTTTTTGGAGAACAACACGATGCCCCTGGCTCAAATTGAGAATTACCCGGTGTTACGCGTCTACCTTGGCGGCCGTATCAGGTGAATTCCTACAAAGTTGTGTCAGAATCAGAAAGGCCGATATCGATTCTGATACGACTTCGCGGAACAGAATGGTGCGCATCAGAAATGTACTCTTCACGTGTCAGAGTCGCACACCAGGCCCTGATTGCCCACCGATGCAATCTCTTTTGCGAAAGTCACATATGCGCATCGCATGTACGTCGTGTGGCAATCGAAAAGCGCTCAACAACCGGTGATGGCCATTTTCTATCTACATGCTGCAAAACGGGCACGTTAGAATCAGCATCAGAATCAATATCGGGGTTTCAGGAATGCGCCCTTAACTAAGACCATGCATACGAGGGGAAAGAGTGTAAGTAAATATTGTTTACACAAGAAGTATCCTCCCTATTAACTGACCCAGCTAGGCTATAAAACCATAAATAACCTAACTGGACATATAGATTTATATGTTTGTTTACATACACCCTGGAGGACCTCCACGAAACTGCACCAGCACCAAGACTACAGCAGTAGCCCTGTGACGACGTGAGCGTCTCCAAATCATCAACCCATAACGCGTCTGTGTGTCCAGTGAGCACCACTGGCTCCCGTCCTCCTAGCACAAGCCCCAGTCCTTATGTACCCGCCAGATACCGCAGTACCCTATCTTGGCAGCAGACCAATGGACTGGTCGGGGCCTGCCTATCGCAACAAAGCAAGCTAGGAGACTGAGAGGGTACACTACATCTGGTCGAGTGCAGGTCATCAGGTACATGAGGCACCCCACCAGCTCTGCGTATGGACCACTAGCCCTGACGGGCTCAGCCGGAACAGGAGCAAAGAGCTTGTGATTCACGGGCAGAAGGGTGGGTTGTGCTGAGGAGAACTAGAGACTGAACCTGTGGAGGATCTGCTGCAACATATGGGACTAGGAGAGTGTGATCATGTGAGTGGCATGGTCACAAGAGAAATCCAAGCCCAGATAGCACCTCAGATCCCCCAGGTCTGTACAAGCAAATCGGCCTTCACGGAGGCCAATGCGACTATGTCAAGAGTAGCAAAGATAAGATTGTCTACGTACACTAGGATGTATAACGGGGTCTGACCCTTGTGAACAAAAAGAGAGGGGTCTGCAGAGGACGGAAAGAAATGTAGAGACACAAGTGTGGTGCGAAGCGTGTCGTGCCACTCACAGTGTGCAGGATGAAGGACGTAGACAGGGATGCGCAGGCTCCCTGTCCTCTCTAGGACCTCCACCTCCACCTTGGCTACCACTAGCACTCTTCAGAACAGCACCCCCAAGACTAGCACCCCCGGACACACCACCCACAGAACCAGCACACCCAGAGTCAGCACCCTCAGAACTCGCACACCCAGAACCGACACCCCCAACACCAACACCTCCAACACCCACATCCCAGAACCAGCATCCCCAGAGCCCGTTGCTCCTTGCTGTTGCTGCGCCGGCTGCTGAGTCTGCTGCAGCGGCTGCTGTGGCTGCTGCGGCTGCGGAGGCAAGGGGGGAGGCGGCTGAGGTGCCTAGGGTACAGAGGCTGGAGGAGGCGCCACAGGGACAGCATTCGCGCCCCAGCAGCTGGGCCCCTAGAGTCAGCCGACTCCCCCACGGGCCCAACTGAGGGGAACTGAGTGGCGTTGGAGACACCAGACTGGGCCGGGCGGGTGGCAGTGGTGCGGCAGGCAGGGCAGGAATGAGGAAGAGAGGCAGAGGAGGCACAGGAGCGCTGCAGTGTGGGAAGCGCCGGTAGTAGGGGAGCGTCTTGTCGAATGTCACCTTACGAGAGTGGAAAAAATGGTGGTGTGATGGGTGGTATAACAGCCAGTCAGGGCCGTCAAGCGGGAACCCTAGGAAGATACACGGAAGGGTGTGGGTTGAGAGCTTGTCCGCGCAAGTGTCGCGGACGTGAGCAAGGCTGCCCCACACGTGAAATGCAGACGCGTCACCAGGAGACCCAGTCCAGAGAAGGGTCGGCGAAACCTGTGGCCGCTGGGAGTGCGGCCACAGGTTAAGCTGGTGAGTAGCGTAGCGCACTGCAAACAGCCACCAAAAATGGGGTGAACGGATGTGGACCATGGAGGTGTGAGCTATGTCCATGACGACATCGATGCGTCACTGAGCGACCCCATTCTGTTGTGGGGAGTCAGGCAGTGTGTACGTCTGGCGGATGCCCTCTGCTCGACACAACTGTTCTAGAGTGCTAGAGGCAAACTCGCCACTGCGGTCTGAGTGTAAGCGAACAATGGGCAGGCAGTGTTGGACGCGAACAACAAGCAGCCATGGAAGGAGAATAGTAGGCACATTGGCCTTCCGCTCCAACGGGAACACCGTGGTGAAACGCAAAAAGTCATCAACGACGACGAGGAAGTAGCACTCCTGACTAAGACCATGGATCGGGGCAGGACCCCAGACGTCCATGTGTAGTGTCTGTAGCATCACTGTGGTAGGAGGAAACGAGGAGGAGTGAGGGACGGCATGCTGCCGGCCCTCGACGTAGGAGGTGCACAGTGTCGCTTCGGATGCAGGCTGGGCCGGGAGCGACACATGGAGACTAGTGACTAGACCGTGCTGGGACATGTACCTAAGACGCGAGAGTGCTTGGTGAAGAGATCGGATCATGGGTCATGCTCAAAAATGGCTAGGTGGCGACCAGTGGCTGTGTCTATGCAAGCTGTGTGTCTCTCGCGGCCAGGGAACATGGTGGTGACTTATCGGTTCTGAAGGTGACCGACACCCACTAGGTTCCTGGCAAATGAGGGGATGTGCAGACCGGTGAGGGAGTCGGAGGGGACAGCTACGACAGCTGTGGCGGAGGAGTCTGCTAATGCGACCCCCCCACGACCCTTGCCCCCCCTTGCCCTTGCCCTTGCCCCTAGAGGAGCGGCCTAGGGCAGAGGCAGCCGCTGCAGTCCCGGCGACAGAGGCGGCAGCAAGAGGGATGGTCACCTTGGAGGGAGCTCTGCCATGGAAGATAGGGACCGCCGGTGCGCCAGTGGAACCAGCGATGGCACGGAGGCGGTCCTCTACCTCAGTCAAGAAGGTCGAGAAGAGCTCGAGGGTTAGCTTGAGGGGTGACAAGCGAGGAGCGCGTCGTGGGCAGGGACAAGGCGGTCAGGGAGCCGGGTGACAAGGAAGTAGATGGTGGTGTAGAGGGGGGGCAGGACGAGAGCCAGCTGGGCCTCAGTACAGGCCACACACCAGCGGGCCTCGAGGGAACGCAGGTGCTCGACTAAGTCTGCTACAGTGGTGAAAGAAGTCAAGTCGGGGTGGAAGAAAGGGAGGAGACGATGACCAAGAGTGGCAAACGATGGGGTGGAGTACCTAGCAAGGATTGTCATCCAGAGGGCGCGGGCTGACGCAGCACCCACAAAGTGAGAGTGCTCGTCAACAGGCAGGCGCCTGTGGATGGCGACGCGAGCAGTGGCGTCGCAGGACGCTTAGACGGAGTAGGCGGTACGAGCAGTAGCATGCACAGCTTGCTACGCAGACATCGCGTCAGCAGCAAGAGCGCCCGGGCGGGGGACAGCGGGGAGCTCACTAGTAACGTGGGCATCCAGGGACTTGTTGTCAACGCGCTGACTCGTGAGCTGCAGGAAAATTGTCTCCTGCCAAGCGGAAAAACCGACCGCCCGCCCCTTCCCATCAAGGCATAGAATGAAAACGCTGCTGGTAGCCGACATGCTGGCCGCTAAGGTGGCCGCTGCGGCTGAGAAGATGAAGGTGGCAGAAGCGGAGACAGCGGCAGCAGCTACGTCAGAAGCAGTGGTGACGGGTGTTGCAATGGGAGCCAGTGGTAGCGGCTGTTGCTAGCTGGCGACAGGGTGGCGACGGCAGCAGGCCAGCAGCGAGCTGGCTAGTGGCGGAAGTGGCGCAACTGCTGGCTAGCGACAGCGGCGGCGATGCTATAAGTGCGATGATAGTAGCAGCTGCAACAGCAAGAGCGGTGGCAGCAGCATCTGCGGCAAGAGCGAGAGGAGCAGCTGCAGCAAGGGCTGCAGCGGCAATAGTTGTAGGAGGAGTGGCGGCCGCAGTGGCAGCAGTGGAAGCAATAGGATTGGCAGGAGCGGCAGCAGCAGTTGTGGCAAGCCGGCGGCGAGCTGATTGGCAGCTGGCGGCTGGCGGGCTGGCCGGCCAGCGTCGAGCTGGCTGGCAACGGCTAGGGTTGTTAACTGGCGCTGGCGGCTGGCACTGGTGCTGGTATCGACGGCTGGCGGCAAGTGCATGCCGGCGCTACCGGCAGTGGCAGTTGGTGGCTAGCATTGGCTGGCGCGGGCAAGCTGGCGCTGGCTAGCTGGCGCTGGCGCGCTGGCGCCAGTGCTGACGAGCTGGCGCTGGTGCTGGCGAGCTAGCGCTGGTGCTGGCTAGCTAGTTGACACTGGCGCTGTCGAGCTGACGCTGGCGCTGGCAAGCTGGAGCTGGCGAGCTGCCGCTGGCGAGCTGGCACTGGCAAGCTAGCTAGCGCTGGTGCTGGCGAACTGGCATTGGTGCTGGCTAGCTAGTTGGCTCTGGCGCTGGTGCTGATGCTGGTGCTGACGAGCTGGCGCTGGTGCTGGCGCTGGTGCTGGCGCTGGTGCTGACGAGCTGGCGCTGGTGCTGGCGAGCTAGCGCTGGTGCTGGCTAGCTAGTTGACACTGGCGCTTGCGAGCTGACGCTGGCGCTGGCGAACTGGAGCTGGCGAGCTGCCGCTGGTGAGCTAGCACTGGCAAGCTAGCTAGCGCTGGTGCTGGCGAACTGGCATTGGTGCTGGCTAGCTAGTTGGCTCTGGCGCTGGTACTGGCGCTGGTGCTGGCGCTGGTGCTGGCGCTGGTGCTGACGAGCTGGCACTGGTGCTGGCTAGCTAGTTGACACTGGCGCTGGCGAGCTGACGCTGGCGCTGGCGAGCTGGAGCTGGCGAGCTGGCACTGGCAAGCTAGCTAGCGCTGGTGCTGGCGAACTGGCATTGGTGCTAGCTAGCTAGTTGGCTCTGGCGTTGGTGCTGGCGCTGGTGCTGGCGGGCTGGCTGGCTGGCTCTGCTGGTGGCGAGCTGGCTAGCAAGGCACGCGAGAGGCGAGCAGGGGCTGGTGGCTACCAGCAGGCGCGAAGTAACGGGCTAAGGGTGAAACGGCGAGAAATCGGAGAGCGAGAGGTGCGGAAGATAAAAAATTGCTACAATAGCGGAAGCGTGAGGTGCGGAAAACAGGGCCCAAAATATCCGGGTAAACTGCCCTGATTACTCTGATTTTCAGGGTAGTTTTTCGAGTTAGGCTGATTTTTCAGGGTTTGCGATTCTATAACCCTGATTCAAAAAGTGTAGCAGTTTTTTTACCCTTCAAAAACCAGGGTTTGCGACCCTCCAGCCCTGATGAAACAGTGCAGCAAAGCAACTACCCTTAATGCGCTGTCTGGCCAGCCAAAATCAGAGCCAGATGCAGGCTGGTAGAGACTCTGTGAAGGCGCTAACTGGCCCTTAGACGAAATCAGTGCTCAATGCGTGCTGGGGGCTTTGTGAGGGCGCTAACTGGCCCTTAGCCAAAATCAGTGCTCAATGTGTGCTGGGGGCTGTGTGAGGGAGGGTGCTAATTGGCCCTTAGCTAAATTTCCTCTGAAATCTACTGGAGGAGGTGTGAGGGGACCGATTGTACCTTCAAATGTTTCTGCCAATGTGTGCTTGAGGGTGTGTGTGAGAGAGCATTTATTGGCCCTTCACCAAATCTTCCACCCACGGATTCCTTTCCCACCCTTGCAACTTTCATTCGCCCGCCACTCCAATTTCGCCCCCCACGCGCAACTCGCTTGAGTCGCAAGTACGTCAAACGTGTCGCACTGTACATTTCGTCAAGCCAGCAACATAATCCAAGCTCCTGTCCATCTGAAGTTCAAAAACACTTATGCAATTTTTAGTCAATGGCTTTAATAGCAATACAGAGGGCAATAAAGAACAGGGTCATTTTAAATATACCCTGTGTAAACAGAGCTGCAAAATGTTTACCCTGAAAAATCAGACTACCGGAGTAATAGAATAGAATGAATTGACTAGAATCATGCAAACAGGTTGGTTTGTCTAAGGGGTTGTACCCTCTAAGAGTACGCACCTATCTAGACTATAAAACATATACAAAATATGTTTGACACACCCACTAGGCTAGATGAGGGGCAGTGCCTGGCAAGAGACACACAGCTCAGAGTGGCACTACTAGTCCAACCACTGAGGTAAGGGTCCGAAGACCGGTCAGCAAGAGTACAAAGTAAACAAGAGCAACCTAGGGCAGTACTACTAGTCCAGCCACTGGGACAAGAGCCACAAGGCCAGTCAAGAAAATATGAGTACACAATCAAGGTCCTAGCAAGTGAGAAACTACAAGGACTAGACCAAGCTGTACACAGTCCGCTGATGATCTTTCGGCACAAGCGCCTTCGTAAAGATATCAGATGTGTTGGCACCTGAGGCCAAGTGTAATATGCGGGCCTGGCGGCGCTACTGCAGCTCGTGCAGGAGGAATTACCGAAGTTGGATGTGCTTCGCTCTGCCCTCAAGTCGAGGCTCCTGACACAGGAGGATCATGGCCCTGTTGTCAGCATACAGGGCTGGGACAGAGCTAGGCCGCTCACCTAAGTCTGTGAGCAAGAAGGTCAGCCAGCGGAACTGCTGTGCCGCCATGGCACCGGCGTAGATCTCAGCCTCACAGCTAGACTGGGCAACAGACGACGAATGAGTGGACCGCCACGAGGTGGCGCCTGCACCAAGGCTAAAGCAGTAGCCTTGGGAGGACGTGAGCATCTCAGTGTCGTCCGCCCACGAAGCGTTTGTGTGCCCTGTAGGGACCACTGGCCTGTGTCGTTCTAGCACTAGCCCCGTGCCCGATGTACTTGCTAGATAGCGCAAAACTCTCTTAGCAGCCAACCAATGCTGCGGTCGGTGTCTGCCTGTGGCCACAAAGCGAGCCAGGATGCTGAGAGGGTATGCGAGATCTGGACGAGTGCAAGTCATCAGGTACATGAGGCAACCCACCAGTTCTGCGTAAGGACCACTAGGCTCTAAAAACTCCTCAGGGGCTGGAGCTGAGAGCCTATGATCTACCGTCAGAGATGTGGGCTGTGCAAAGGAGAACTGAAGGCCAAACCTTTGAAAGACCTGAAGCACCAAGTGTGACTGTGTCAGAGTGATGGTGCACACTGCTCTGTCCCTGGAGATCTGCAGGCCAAGGTAGCGGCGCAGCTCTCCCAGGTCAGTGCAGGTGTGTCTTCTCAGCAGATCAGCCTTCACGGAGGCCAGTGCCTCAAATTCTGCTGTAGTTTGACTAGGTCGTCTATGTAGACTAGGATGTAGAATGGGGTCTGGCCAGCACGAACAAAGAGCGAAGGGTCAGCAGACGACGGGAAGAACTGCAGGTCAGCTAACCTAGCACGCAGCGTGTCGTGCCACTCGCGCGGCGCCTACCGCAGGCTGTAAACCGATCGTTGGAGGAGCCACTGGGTCCCCAAGGCGAAGGTGCCGGTGAAGCCTGGCGGGCGACGCACGTAGACCTGCTCATGCAGACTGCCCTGAAGCAAAGCTATCGAGAAATCGAGAGAGTGCAGCTTGTAGTCACGGTGTGCTGCTACATATAGCAGTGCCTTGGGGTCGGGGCAAAGTTCTGCAAGAAGTCCACACCCTCGCGTTGACTGAAGCCTCTAGCAACGTAGCGCACCTTGAACACTGGCGGCTCTCCTGGAGGGCGCTTCACCTTGAAGAGCCACTGGCCATCAACTACGTTCACCCCACGTGGGGGAACTGCATCGACGTAGGTGCCAATGGATCTCCAAGATGCCATCTCCACGTCCATGGCTGCTATCCACGGAGAGGCCCAGAGTCCTGCGGTCGCCTTAGCATAGGTGCGACTACTGGTCCTCCAAGACGTCACTGTTAAGGGCAGGAGCACCCCTGACGGATGGAGGACGAGCAGGGTCAGAGACCAGAGCGATGGCGTAGTCAAGGCGACGGGTAGAGGCAAAGTCAGCGACGGCAGCGACAAGCGCGTCAAGACTCAAGAGAGGAACAGACGGGTCAGTTACGAGGGAGGCAAGGACCCGAGAACAAGAGGAGTAGCGGAACGAAGGTAGTCCAATAGAGGAGGCGGAATGACAGTAAGCAAGGACGGAGGAGGCGACGGGAGGAGGGGAGGACGAGATGCGTGGGAATGAAGCAATATAGAGTGGGAGCACTGAACAGGGGAGACATGATGAGCACGGGAGGGACGGCGAGACCAGATGTGAGACGGAGGCGTCAGGTCAGACGTCAAGGGAGGAGACACAGGAGGAGAATAAGAGGGGACACGAGCCGGAGACGAGTCTGGCGGAGGAAAGACAATGCCGTGGACAAGCAGGGGAGGCAGCGGCAGGGGAGGTGCAGGCGGGTTGTCAGGGGAGGGAAGGCCGAGGAGGCGGAGGGCAGACACCGGCGGTGATTGTGGCTGCTACTGCTGCTGCTCCACGCAGACACCAGAACCTTGAGCTGCACTACGGCTACCTCCACGACACTCCACGCCAACACTCCCAAATGAGAACCCTCTCCAGCACCAGTGCCACCCCCGAGACCGCCGGGAACAGCCACGACATTATCCCCAAGACTAGCACCCTCTCGAACGCCTCCACCCCCAAAATTCGCGGACCCCGGCAGCTGCTGCGGCTGCGGCTATTGCTGCGACTGCGATGGTGGTGACAGTTGCTGCTGCTGCAGTGGCAAAGGAGGGGACACCGGGGCGGAGACAGGCAGCGAAACCGAAGCCGCAGGACCCCCAAAGTCAGCCGACTCCTCAACTGGGACAAGTGATGGGAGGGGAGTGACGTGTGACACACCAGATGGGGCAGGACGGGGAGGGGGAGGGGCAGGGGCTACCTGGGGAGTGGGAACCAGAAACAGGGGTGGGGAAACTAGGAGACCTCGGTGGGGAAAGCGGTGGTAGAAGGAGACAGACTCGTCAAAGTGACGCCACGCAAGTGTAAGAAGCGGTGAGAAGGCAGGTGGTAGAAGTACTAGTCAGACGTGTCAAGCGGGAAACCAAGGAAGGCACAGGGAACAGTGCGGGCAGTGAGCTTGTCCGTGTGAGAGGCACGAACGTGAGCAAGGCAGCCCTAGACATGGAACGGAGACACGTCACCAGGGAACCCGGTCCAAAGAAGGGTCGGCAAAACCTGCGGCCGCTGGGAGTGCTGCCACAGGTTAAGCTGGTGAGCAGTGTAGCGAATAGTGAACGGCGACTGAAAATGGGGTGCACAGGCATGGATCATGGAGGTACGAGCCACCTCCATGACCAAATCGATGCGTCGCAGAGCGACCCCATTCTGCTCTGGGGAGTCCGGCAAGGTGTACGACTGGGTGATGCCCTCCACACGACAGAACTAGCCAAGCCGACCGGAGGCAAACTCGCCGCCATGGTCGGAGTGGAGACCACGATGGACTCACGCAGCTACGACCCACAGGATAAGAACGTGAGGCACGTCGGCCTTCCGCTCCAGAGGAAACACCGAGGTGTAGCACGTGAAGTTGTCGACAAGCACTACAAAGTAGCGCTCTCGACGCGGCCCAGGGACTGGGGCTGGGCCCTAGATGTCCCTGTGCAGGGTCTGGAGTGGCGTGGTGGCAGGGCGAACCGAGGAGGAGTGAGGAGCACGGCGCAGCCGGCCCTTGACATAGGGCGTGCACGGTGGCGCAGGCGAGGGAGGGAGGGCAGGGAGTGACGCAGGGAGACCTAGGACAAGACCGTGCTGGGACATGTGATGCAGATGCGGGAGTGCGGGGTGACCTAGGCGGTGGTGCCACAGCAGGGACGGGTGAGTAAGCGACCGACACGAGCAAGCCGCGGTGACCTTGAGTCACCGCAGGCCCCTTAGGGAACGCCCTCACCGGGGGGGACGCAGTGTCAAGCGTAAACAAGCCGAACACAGGGTTCCGGGGGAACGTGGTCAGGGGGGTACCAGTGGTGGGCTCGGTACAAACCGCGTACCGCTCGTGTCCGGGGAACGTAGTGGTGACGCCGAGGTCCTGAAGACAGCCGAGACCAACTAGGTTCCTAGAGAACGAGGGGAAGTGCAGGCCTATAAGAGAGCCCGAGGGGATCGCCCGATAGGGGAGGGTAGTGGAGCTACGTGCTACTACCGGACCTGAGGAGGGGTCAGCAAGCGCTATAGCGGCGGGTTAGCAAGCGGCGTGAACGCAGTGTGGTCGCAAAAGAAACAGGCAGATGCTGCAGATCGAGCGTAAAGGAGAGCGACACAGTAGCGTCAGCCGGCGGAGAGGTGAGCGTAGAGCCTAGGAAAAACAAGGCAGAGGGTCCTACGCCTGACGCAGCAGGGGAGCCTAGACTACACATAGGGGACACACCTACGCTAGGCAACTTCCGGTTATAGGGTCCAATCACTCTAGAGTCATCAGCATACATGACAAACATAGCATTCCTAATCTGATCCATGTCAATCTCAAAGACATGCACACGGCGGCGAGCCAAGGCGTACCAGTCAGGAGGGTTCGACATGGGACCGAAGCGGAGGCGGAAAAGGTCGTCTAGGCGGTGGTAGCAGCGGTCAGCAGTGTGGCTAGACCGGGAGCAGACGGTGCCGCGGTGGGGGCCGGTCTGAAGCTGGTACTGGGAGGTGACCGCACTAGAGCCGCCACCTGACACCGAGCTGCACTCGCCACCACCACGACCACTGCCACTAGCGCCGTCAATCCACCACGGCGGCGGGGGTCCCCACGGCGACTACTGTTGTGGCTGCTGGTGCTGCTGCAGAGTCTGCTACTGCTACTGCTGAGGCTGCGGCTGCTGCTGCTGCCGCTCTGGGGCACCAGCCCCGGTCCCCTCTTCCGAACCACCGTCCCCGCCCCCACCTCCTCCACCCTCCCCACCCCCACCCCCCTTCCCTCCACCACGCCCCCCCTTGGGGCGGCTGCCTTTACCCGGACGCGACTAGGCTGAGGCCACAGCAGCGGTCTCAGCAACAAAAGCAGAGACGTCAGAGTAAGAGCACTGGGAGGGAGAACAGCCCTAAAAGATAGGGACCGACGCAGTACCGCTAAACTGAGCGATAGTGCGCTGGCACGTCTCTATCACAGACAGGGCGGTGACAAAGGCGGGGAGGGTCAGGTCACCCAGGCGCCGACTAATGATGTGGTCGCGCGCTGTGGGTAGGTGGTCGGGGAGGCATGTGGCAATGAGATAAAGGGTAGCGCAGAGTGGCGGCAGAAAGGCAGTGAGCTGAGCCTCAGTGCTAGCAGCGCGGTAGCTAGTCTCGAGCGCGCGGAGATGAGTGGCAAGGTCGACGACATTGGGGAAGGGCACAAGATCAGGGAACAACATAGGGAGGATCGGGCGGCCAGCAGAGGCAGCGGCGGGGGTGAAATAGCATGCAATGACTGCATCTAAGAAAGCCTGGACGTTCACTACAGCGGTAAATTGGGGACGCTCAGACAGAGGAAGCGCGTGACGAATAGCAAGCTGCGTTACGGCGTCGCGCGAGTCCCAGACAGCACGAGCAAGCGCAGCAGCGGAAAAGGCCTCACGCTCAGCAGTGGTGGGGGCAGTAGGGAGGGCAACAGGCGTAGTGGGGCAGGGAAGCAGGCCATCAACATGAACGGCCAGGGAGTGACCGTCCTGGCGATGACCTGTAAGGTGATGGCGGAGGTCGACGAGCCACGCTTCAAAGTCTATCGTCCGGCCCTTTGCGTCCAGGCGAGCTATGAGTCCGCCATCACCACAGCTGCAGCAGCTGACTGGCGCAGACAGGGAGAAGAGGAAAGGCGAAGGAAAGCAGTGGAGAGCGGTGGAGAGCGGTGGAGTGCGGTGGAGTGCGGTGGAGAGCGGTGGAGGGTGGTGGAATGCGGTGGAGTGCAATGGAGTGCGGTGGAGTGCAGTGTAGAGCGGTTGAGAGCGGTGGAGACAGCCGGCAGATGTGCCAGCGCAGAAGGGAGCCAAGGCCGGTAGGCTGGGGGCGTCAGAGCGACGCGGCGACGTAGTGACACAGTGGCACAGCTACACGGCGGCTCTCCGACATTGCGGTGCGGGGCCGGTCTGGGCTGTGGCCGGCAGAGCAGGGGCCGGTGGCGCTGGGGGCCGGCGGGGGAGGGGCCGGCGGGGCGCATGGGCCTAGCGGGGCGCTAACTGGGCCAGCGGGGCAAACAGGGCCAGCGGGGTGCACGGGGCCAGCGGGGCGCACGGGGCTAGTGGGGCATGACGGGGCTAGCGGGGCGCGAACGGGGCCAGCGGGGTGCACAGGGCTGGTGGCGCATACAGGGCCAGTGGGGCGCACGGGGCTAGTGGGGCGCGACGGGGCTAGCGGGGCACGCACGGGGCCAGCGAGTGCGAACGGGGCCAGCGGGGCGAGCGTGGCCAACGGGGCGGATGGAGCCGGCAGGGCGCACGGGGCTAGTGGGGCTCGACGGGGCCAGCGGGGCGAACGGGGCCAGCGGGGCGGACGGGGCCGGCGGGGCACACGGGGCTAGCGGGGCTCGACGGGGGCCAGCGGGGCGCTAACGGGGCCAGCGGGGGCTAACGAGCCAGCGAGGTGTACGGGGCCGGCGGGGCGCACGGGGCTAGCAGGGCTCAACGGGGCTAGCGGGGCGCGAACGGGGCCAGGGGGGCGTTAAGGGGCCAACGGGGTGCTAAGGAGCCAGGGGGGCTCTAAGGGGCCAGTTTGGCGTATGGGGCCAGCGGGGCGCTAAGGGGCCAGCGTAGCGCTAACGGGGCCAGCGGGGTGCTAACAGGGCGGCTAGGACTAGGCCTAAGGCGGAAGCGCGGGTGGGCGGGGGGGGGAACCTAACCTAGCGTGATACTAGAATAGAATGAGAATGAATTGACTAGAATGATGCAAAGAGGTTGGTTTTGTCTAAAGGGTTGTACCCTCTAAGAGTATGCACCTATCTAGCCTATAAGATATACAAAATATGTTTGACACAGAGTTAGGTACCGTAATCTCCCGGCATGATTACCCCCCCGAAAAAGGGACTCTGGGTCTTTTTTCCGGACCATGGGTCTTAATATCGTAAAGGGATTGTGAGGACCCGCTGTTTGGGGTAAATCATTTGAGGACCCCCCCTTTTCAGTTTTAAGAGGTTTTCCTGGCAGTTTTTGCTCAATTTCAAATTGCGTCAAGCACTACGAAGTCAACTTCCACATCATGGAGGGAGTCATGCATGCCTGGCACGTGAAACCTCTCAATGGGGTGGACCGTGGGGAGACTCCGTGAACAAACCTCCCCCCTCGTAATGACTTCTGCTGGCAGTCAAGAAGCCCGCGCGACGCGCCAGCGCTGTAAAGTTGCCAGCCGTTGGTGCTAAGAAACCGACGCGTGTCCATCTAGATGGCTCGGACAAAACGAAGCTAAGAATCTGCTATCCCCCGTTTGAAACAACCCTGTATAACCCTGATTGGAATACCAGAACATGTGACAAACAAACACTTTGCGTAATAAATAACTGCACACGGGTCTTATTAATTACCATCCTTTAAAATGTCCACCCAAACGATTTTCACTGAATTTTCCATAAGACCTAGGGTCATCATGCCGGGAGATTACGGTACCTTGTGTAACATGGTGATGGGGCGACCCTGTTTTCAAAGGGTGGCTCAAAACCAATTTTGGCCTAAGGAGGAAAACCTATATAGCTCTATACCATGTGAAAGTAACGCGATCAAAATGGGTGACTAGAAAGGGAGAAGGGGGGGATACAAGTACACAAGAAGTATCCTCCCTATTACCTGACCTAGTCAGGCTATACTAACATAAATAACCTAACTAGACAGATAGACATATATGTATCAAACTTGAAAATTGAATTGTAGATAGAGTGAGAGTACACACAGATATACCTAAGTGTTGTACTCTCTAAGAGGCGATCCTATACAAACATGACAAATACACATGTTTGACACACCCCCTAGACTGCATAGGGGAATGCCCTAAACAAACAGCTCAGGGCGGCACTACTAGTCCAACCTCTGAGACAAGGGTCTGAGAGACCAGTCAGAAGGAGTACAAACAAGGCAAGAACAAGGGCAGGGCGGCACTACTAGTCCAGCCACTGCGAGAGGACACAATTCCAGTCTGAGTATATGTATAAAGGACATTACAAAGTCAAGGTCCTAGCAAGTGAGAGGCTACAGGAACTAGACCAAGCTGTACACAGTGCCGCTGATGATCTTTAGGCGCAAGCGCCTTCGTAAAGATATCAGCCGTGTTGGCACTTGAGGCCAAGTGTACTACGCGAGCCTGACGTCGCTGCTGTAGCTCACGCAGGAGGAAGTACCGCAGCTGAATGTGCTTCGCTCTGCCCTCGAGTCGAGGCTCCTGACACAGGAGGATCATGGCCCTGTTGTCAGCGAACAGGACCGGGGCAGAGCTAGGCCGCTCACCTAAGTCAGTGAGCAAAAAGGTCAGCCAGCGGAGCTCCTGTGCCGCCATGGCACCAGCGTAGATCTCGGCCTTACAGCTGGACTGCGCAACAGACGAGGAGCGGGTAGCTCTCCACGAGACGGCACCTGAGCCAAGGCTGAAGCAGTAGCCCTGGGTAGACCTAAGTGTCTCAGCGTCGTCTGCCCACGAAGCGTCTGTGTGTCCAGTAAGGACCACTGGCCTGCGTCCTCCTAGCACTAACCCCATGCCCGATGTACTAGCAAGATAACGCAAAACCCTCTTAGCAGCAGACCAGTGCTGCGGTCGGTGTCTGCCTGTGGCCACAAAGCGAGCCAGGATGCTGAGAGGGTATGCGAGATCTGGGCGAGTGCAAGTCATCAGGTACGTGAGGCAACCCACCAGCTCTGCGTAGGGGCCGCTGGGCTCTACCAACTCCTCAGACACTGGAGCGGAGAGTCTGTGGTCTACAGGCAGAGGGGTGGGCTGTGCAGAGGAGAACTGAAGGCTGAACCTCTGAAGGACCTGGCGCACCAAGTGTGACTGAGTCAGGGTGATGGTGCGCGCAGCTCTGTCCCTGGAGATCTGCAAGCCAAGGTAACGGCGCAGTTCTCCAAGGTCAGTGCACGTGTGTCTCTTCAGCAGCTCTGCCTTCACGGAGGCCAGTGCGTCCCTGTCAGCTGTGGCAAAGACCAGGTCGTCGACGTAAACAAGGATATAGAACGGAGTCTGGCCAGCACGAACGAAGAGTGAAGGGTCTGCGGAAGACGGAAAGAACTGCAGGTCAGCAAGCGTAGCACGGAGAGTGTCGTGCCACTCACGGGGAGCCTGGCGCAGGCCGTAGACGGGGCGCCGCAGGAGCCACTGGGTCCCAGGAGGGAAGGTGCCAGTGAAGCCCTGAGGGCGCCGCAGGTAGACCTGCCCGTGTAGGCTGCCCTGAAGGAAGGCAGTGGAGAAGTCGAGGGAGTGAAGCTCGTAGTCACGCTGAGCAGCTAGGTGTAACAGAACCCGAAGAGTAGTCATCTTCGGGGTCGGAGCGAAGGTCTGGAAGAAGTCCACCCCCTCGCGCTGACTGAAGCCTCTAGCCACATAGCGCGCCTTGAAGACAGGCGGCTCTCCAGGAGGGCGCTTCACCTTGAAGAGCCAGCGGCCATCGACTACGTTCACCCCAGGTGGGGGAACTGCGTCGACGAAGGTGCCGGTGGATCTCCAAGATGCCATCTCCTGCTCCATGGCAGCTATCCACTGCGAGGCCCAGGGTCCCGAAGTCGCCTCAGCGTAAGTGCGAGGGGTCGGGATGTCGAAAGCGTCTGGGTCACCCTCAGGGACTAGCAGCATGGAACAGAGATGGGGAGCAGCCTCGGAGAGGAAAGCAAGCTCGAACTGGCGGTCCTCCAGGACGTCACTGCCAAGGGCAGGAGCACCCCCGACAGACGGAGGACAGGCAGGGTCAGAGACCAGAGCGGTGGCGTAGTCAAGGCGGCGGGTAGAGGCGAAGTCAGCGACAGCAGTGACAAGAGCGTCAAGGCACGAGGTCGGAACAGACGGGTCGGTAACGAGAGAGGCAAGGACCCGAGGAACAAGGGGACGAGCGGCACGAAGGTAGTCAGACAGCGGGGGGGGTGCAACAACAAGGGAGGACGGAGGAGGCGACGGCAGAAGGGGAGGACGAGACGCGTGGGAACGAAGCAACATAGGGTGAGAGCGCAAGACAGGCGAGGCAGGACGAGCACGGGAGGGACGGTGAGACCAGACGTGCGACGGAGGAGTCGGGTCAGGAGACAGAGGAGGGGACACAGGAGGGGAACGAGGGGGGAGACGGGCCGGGGACGAGTCCGGCGGAGGGAAGACAGGGCCGTAGACAGGAAGAGGAGGAGACGGCCGGGGAGGAACCGACGCAGGGTCGGGGGACGGAAGGCCGAGCAGGCGAAGGGCTGACACCGGCAGGGACTGCTGCTGCGGCGGCACAACGGCGACACCGGGGACGCAAGCTGCTCCTCGGCTACCACCGGCACTCTCCACACCAGCACCCCCAGAGGGACCACCCCCAGGGCTACCGGGACGAGCACCCCCAGAGTCAGCGAACGGGTGCTGCGACGGCGGCGGCAGTGGCGGCAGTGGCGGCGGCGGCAGCGACAACGACGGCTGCAGAGGCGGCAGAGGCGGTGGAGGAGGGGACTGGGGAGGGGACACCGGGGGAGGGGCAGCCGGGGAGGACTGCACAGGAGGGCCACCAGAGTCAGAAGACTCCTCAACCGGGTCCACCGACGGAAGGGGGGTGACGTGGGACACACCAGAGGGGGCGGGACGGGGAGGAGGAGGAGGAGGGGCAGGGACTACCGGGGAAGGGGTGGCCAGGAACAGGGGGGGGGTAACCGGGGGACCACGGTGGGGGAAGCGACGGTAGTAGGGGACGGACTCGTCAAAGGTGACGTCAGGAGAGTGAAAGAAGCGGTGAGACGGCGGGTGGTAAAAGTGCCAGTCGGACGCGTCAAGGGGAAAACCGAGGAAGACGCAGGGAAGAGTGCGGGCGGTGAGCTTGTCCGTGCCGGAGGCACGAACGTGAGCAAGGCAGCCTCAGACGTGGAACGCAGACGTGTCACCAGGAGACCCAGTCCACAGACGGGTCGGCGAAACCTGCGGCTGCTGAGGATGCGGCCACAAGTTAAGCTGGTGAGAAGCGTAGCGCACAGCGAACGGCCACAGAAAATGGGGTGCACCGGCATGGATCATGGAGGTGCGAGCCACCTCCATGACCAAACCGATGCGTCGCTCAGCGACCCCATTCTGCTGTGGGGAGTCCGGTAGGGTGAACGTCTGGGTGATGCCCTCCGCACGACAAAAGCGACCAAGGACACCTGAGGCAAACTCACCACCACGGTCTGAGTGAAGACGCAAGACAGGGAGACCGCGGTGGACACGCGCAGAGACAAGCCAGGGGATGAGAGCGCCAGGCACGTCGGCCTTGCGCTCCAGGGGAAAGACTGTGGTGTAACGAGTGAATTCGTCGACGAGCACAAGGAAGTAGCGCTCTCGACGCGGCCCAGGGGTGGGGGCGGGGCCCCAGACGTCCAGGTGCAGGGTCTGCAACGGCGCGGCGGTAGGGGGAAACGAGGAGTGAGGGGCACGGCGAAGCCGACCCTCGACGCAGGGCGTGCAAGGTGGGGCTGGGGAGGAGGGAAACGCGGGGAGAGAACCTGGGAGACCAAGGACAAGACCGTGCTGGGACATGTGACGCAGACGCGGGAGCGCAGGGTGACCTAGGCGGTGGTGCCAAAGGAGGGTCGGGTGAGTGAGGGACCGACAGGAGCCGGCAGCAGCAACCTGGGTGAGCGCTCCAGTCGGGGGGGTCACGGTGTCCAGAGTGAACAGGCCGGACACCGGGTCCCGGGGGAACGTGGACAGGGGGGCACCAGTGGCGGCCTCGGTACAGACAGCATACCGCTCGTGACTAGGGAACGTAGTGGTGACGCCAAGGTCCTGTAGGCAGCCGACACCAACTAGGTTCCTGGAGAACGAGGGGATATGCAGACCTGTAAGAGAGCCCGAAGGAACCGCCGGACAGGGAAGGGTGGTGGAACTGCGGGCGACTACCGGACCGCCGGAGGGGTCAGCAAGAGAAACGGCAGCAGGAACAGGAAGCGGCGTCAGGGTGGTGGAGTCGCGGAAGAAGCACCGAGAAGCGCCAGAGTCCAAGGTGAAGGAAAGCGAAGCAGAGGCGTCTGGCGACGGAACGACGGCGGAAGCACCAAGACTACACAAAGCAGAGGATCCTACGCCTGACGCAGCAGGGGAGGCTACACTAGGCACACCTACACTAGGCAGCAGTGAGTAATAAGCTGGAAGCACACTAGAGTCATCAGCATACATCACATGCAGAGCAGAAACAATGGCATCCATGTCCAGGTCAAAAATCGGAATACTACGTCTAAGCATGCTGTGCCAGTCCGGGAGGTCTGGCGACGGCCCGAAGCGCTGACGAAAGAGGTCGTCCAGGCGACGAAAACAGCGGGGAGTGGAGTGACCGATCTTACCGCAAACGAAGCCGCGGCGAGGACCGGTCTGGATCTGGTACTGACAGCGCCCGCCGCCAGAGCTACCACTCGACACACCACCACGCGTCCGGCCACCGCCAGCGCCGGGCCACCCGGGCGGAAGGACACTCGTCTGCCGCGTCTGCAACGGCTGCTGCGAAGGCTGCGACTGCGGCGGCTGCTGCGGCAACTCCAGGGGCGGCGGCTCAGCTGGACTGGGCAGGGACCCCTCGTCCGCTCCAGCACCAGACGACCCGACCCCACCACTACCCCCTCCCGCACCCCCGCCGCCGCCTCCGCCGCGCCCAACCTTGGGGCGGCGGCCCTTCCCCGAACGAAACTGCGCGGCAGCAGCAGTCTCAGCCATTGCGACAGAGCCGTCGGAGAAGGTACACTGGGCGGGGGCACAACCCTGAAAGATAGGGACCGGCACGATACCGCTCGCCTGGGCGATGGAGCGGTGACGGGTCTCTATCACAGTCAGGGTGTCTACAAAGTCAATGAGGGTGAGGTCAGCGGGGTGAATGCTAAGGAAGCGGTCGCGGGCGACAGCAAGGCGGTCAGGGAGGCGGGTGGCAAGCAGGTAGAGGGTAGAGGTAATGGGCGGCTGGTGGGCTCTAAGCTGTGCGTCAGTGCAGGCAGCGCGCCAGGTCTCATCTATCGAGCGCAGGTGGGCAGCGAGGTCAGAGACAGTGGGGAAAGAGGCAAGGTCAGGAAAGAGCATCGGGAGGATCAGGCGACCCACCGAGGCAGCCGGAGGGGTGGAATAGCGTTTGATGACAGCATCTAAGTATGCCTGAGCAGTAGTGAGGGACCTAAAGCGAGGACGCTCGGACGGGGGGAGGGCGTTGCTAATGGCAAGCTGGGCGACAGCATCGCGAGAAAGCCAGACAGAGCGCGCACGGGCAGTGGCAGCAGTAGACTCACGCTCAGTGGGTGTGGGGTCAGCGGGCAGAATAGCAGGGGGGTCTGGGCAGGGGAGCGTACCGTCAAGGTGTGCGGAAAGTGGTTCACCATCCTGCCGCTGGCCAGTGAGTTGGCGGCGGAGGTCGGCAAGCCACGCCTCGAACTCTAGGGGCTGACCTTCAGCGTCGAAGCGAAGCTCCGCCGCCATCAGGAACAGTCCAGTGCGGTGCAGGGCAGTGGAGCTAGGTGCAGTGTGGTACAGTGCGGTGCAGTGCGGTACAGTGCGGTGCAGTACGGTGCAGTGCGGTACAGTGCGGTGCAGTGCGGTACAGTGCGGTGCAGTGCGATGCAGTGCGGTGCAGTGCGGTGTAGTGCGGTGCCAGACAGTACAGTGTGATGCGAGGCGGTACGGAGCAGGGCGGGGTGGGGGGGAACCGTACCAGTGAGGAGGACGGGGCCGGAGCTGGTTGTAGAATACAGTTACAGGAGCGGTTTATCGAGTCGCACAGCGACTCGATTGCCGCTTCGGTTACCATCCGTGATGTTGTAACGGTCAGTCGTAACCTCCAGTTGCGACCTTTCGAGTATTTTCGCATTCTTTGTCCGCCCCCTCGTGCAACCTCCGTTGACTCGCGTGCTCCCCTGTAATCTTCCTCGAGTACAGTGTTATACTTCAGAAACGCTTAAGTCCTTTGAGATATTTCCAACACTCCCCTTCGTTTCTGGAGTGCTGGCATGTTCAGATCCGGTGACGTTTGTTTGCCCGGTTAGGAGCATGCAGTAGTCGAATTTTGCTTTCGCCAATTTCTTCGTCAGATAATCCGCGGCCATTTCTGTCGTCGGGCAGTAAGTGAGTTGAAGTCTCCCCTTCGCGATTTCATCCTTGACGAAGAAGTACCGCAGGGCGATGTGCTTGGTTCGGTTGGCGAAGCCGTCCTTGCTCGCGATTTTGATCGCAGATTGGTTGTCGCAGAGGAGTGAGAAGGCGGGCAGGGTCGCGATCTTCGCTTCCTCGAGTAACTCCCGCAGGTAGAGTCCTTCCTTGGTCGCAGTACAAAGGGCGATATACTCTGCTTCAGCCGAAGATAGTGCGATTAACTCCTGCTTGCTCGATTGCCAGGAGATAGTTCCGATGGGTTCTAGTCGGTAGATGTAGCCCGTCCTAGATCGTCGATTTTCCCTATCTCCCGCGTGATCGGCGTCGACGTATCCGAGTAGTCGTACGGACGGTGTTGTCGCTTTACTGTAGGTAAGCCCGATCGTCGGTGTGGAGACGAAGTAGAGTAGTGCCCGGTTGAGCTCCTCGAGATCTTCCTGTTCCGGTTGCTTCAGATGCGTTGCCAGTTGACTCGCACTATAGGACAGGTCGGGTCGGCAGGTTACTGCTGCGAATAGTAGGCAGCCGAGCTTCTGTTGATACTCCCGGATTTGCTTCGCGGGGAGTTTTGCGGAGGTGCTGTTGTTGTTCCCGTAGTTGTAGGGAGTTGGGACCGTAGTCGGCGTTAGACCGAATTTCTTCGCGACGGTGCCTGCGTACTTTCCAGCATGTAGGTAGAACGCCGAGTTGTCTTCGACGACATTCAGTCTTAGGTACTGGGTGACTTCGTCGGACACCGTGAGAGTTAAGTCTTCTTTCAGCTCCCGTTCGAACCAGGTGGCGATGTCGGTAGTGGAGCCGATGTAGAGTAGGTCGTCGACGTAGACGATGAGTAGGATATACTCTCTTCCCTTCTGCAGTCGGTACATCCCTTGGTCATGCGGCAGCTGTAGGAATCCAATTTTTGCGAGACGGCCGTGGAGATGCTGCTGCCAGAGCCGCGGGGCTTGCTTGATCCCGTATAGGGATTTTGTTAGTTGGCATACTTTCGTGGGGTCGTCGATGAATCCGTGGGGTTGTTCGACGAAAATCTCGGCGTCCACAGGTGCGTATAGGAACGCATTCGCGACGTCGATTTGGCGTAGTGGTAATGTCTTCGTGGCCGCGACGGCGAGTAGGATGCGTAATGAGGTGTGACGGGAGACTGGAGCGAAGGTTTCTGTGTAGTCGGTTCCGTATCGTTGATCGAAGCCTCGTACGACCCATCGAGCTTTGAATCGTTCGATGGAGCCGTCTGAGTTGGTCTTAATGCGGTACACCCATTTCCCCGAGAGGACGTTTTTTCCGCTGATGCTTGTTGCAGGTACCAGTTTCCATGTTTTCCGGTCTTGCAGAGCCTTTAACTCCTTTTCCATCGCTTCCTTCCATTTCGCCTTATATTCCCCCCCCAGAGCCTGCGACAGGGTCGAAGGCTCTCGCGGAGAAGGCGGCGGTGGATGCTGGACGGAGACCCAGAGGCCTAGAATCTGCAGTCCCGTGGGTGTGTGTCGAGGGGGAATTTTCATTCCCGGAATAAGCTGCTTCGTCACCGTCTTCTAGGTCAGGTAAGAAGTTGGGACCGATGCGTTCTGAAACATTTGTGTCGACTGGGTGGGGTGTAATGTAACCTTGGTCAGCGAAGTGGTAAAAGGTGTCGAGGTTGTTGCTATCGAGAGGATTGTCTTCGTCGAGTTGAACGGGTACGGAACAGAATGGGAGTGGTCCGGCAGCTTCCGAGGCTTCAGGTACGTCTTCTTCTACCGCGTCAGCTTCGGCAGCACGGTCGGCGAAGGAACGAAGTCCCGAGAAGCCGTCGGTGGGGTCTTGTGTGTTGGCAATGTTGTCCAGGTAATGCTGCAGCGTCAGTCGTTCGTAGAAGATAACATCGCGTGATGCCACCGTGTTTTTGTCTTGTATGTCGAGAATTTTCCACGCGTGAAAATGTTTGGCGATGCCGAGGTGTAGTCCCCACCGAGCTCGTTGTGTGAAGCGTCCTGCTCGGGCTGTGTGGGGTCTGTACTGTACCATGCAGCCGAAAACTCGGAGTAATTTTGTGCTGCCCCTTTTTCTTGTCCACAACAGGTGCGGTGATGCGTTGTTGGGAAGCGATGACGAGGACAGCAGGTTGTGCAGGTGAACTGCATGTGTCATCGCGTCTGGCCACAGTGTGGTAGGCAGCCTCATCCCCAGAAGCAGTTTTCGCATCGTCGTCTGCAAGGTCCGGTTCATGCGTTCTGCGACCCCCTGCTGCTGGTGAGCATAGGGCAGAGACACCAGGCGTCTGATTCCTCTTTCCGCCAGATAGGTCCTGAAGCGTTGTGACTGGTATTCTAGTGCACCGTCTGACTGGAAGCTCTTGAGTTTGGTTCCTGATTCTCGTTCGGCGATGGGAAGCCATGTTGTGAAGGCGTCGAAAGCTTGATCGCGCGTCTTGAGATTGAAGTGCTAGACGTATCTGGTTGCTGCGTCGATGAACGTTATGACGTAGTTGAAGTCGGCTTCGGTGTCTTCTCGAGGCATGTTTAAGATATCGTTGTAGACTTTTTCCATGGGAGCGTATGTAGGTGCGCTTGGGCTGTGATGAGATGGAAAAGGCTGATGGGGAAGATCTGCTTCGGGGCACGTGAAGCACCGTGCTCGTGGTCGTCGAAGTTCTTGGCCGTTCGTCGTTAGGAGGGCGTTGCGTTCTAATACTTCTGCTTGGATTGTCTGTAGTATCGTGCTGTTTGCAGGATGCCCGAGGCGTTGGTGCCAGATGTCGTCGGAAGCGCGATGACCCGGCGAGCGGTGGTATATATCGGCGTTGGAGAAGAACGCGACGACTGTGGCGGGACTTCGACAGACTTCTCGTGTGATGGGCATAAGCTGGTCTGCTTCGGTTGGCGGTCCTCGGATCGCTGGTAGTGGTACTCGGCTGGGTCCTGGTGCTGCTACTGCAGGTGATGGTTTGGTAGGGATACTCGCGGGTACTTGTCTTTCTTGTCTGATGACTGCTAATGCTCGTGTTCTTTTTGCTGCAGGTATGGTGTTGGAGTGCCAGAAGCCGTCACTGTCGAATTCTGGATCAAGATCCGGCGGGTGTGTCCAGGCGGCGAATGATACGATGCCGTCGCTGTCGGCAGTACCGCGGTCGGGGACGAAGTCCAACACGAAGACGCCGGATTTTAGGAGAGCACGACCGATGAAGAGGCCGCCTTTCCCGTGGTAAAGTCGAAACTCATTGGAGTAAGAGTCGCACTCCAGGTGAATCCCTTTGGCCATTAGTTGGCTTACGCTTAGTAGGTTGTATCCCAAGTTGTCGACAATGAGAACTTTGTTGAGCTGAAGTATGACGTTTGTCTCGATGGATTGTAACTGAACCACGCCTTGTCTGTTTGTTTTCAGGTTTTCGTTGTTGGCGACGGTGATGATGACGTCGCGGTTGAGGCGTTTCTCTCGTTGCACGAAGCGTCCCGAAGAGCACATGTGTTGACCGCAGCAGCTGTCCAAGAACCAGGTGTTTTGCCCGGTGGGTTCGGCGTTGGCGACCGCAGCGTATGTTGGATTGACTTGAAGGCCTTGTGAGCGCGGTGGCGGGAGCTCTTCTTCGTCTGGTGCGTAAGTGGGTGGTGATCCGGGTGCGCAGTTGTCGATGTGTACCATGCAATTGATGATGTTTGGTGTCTGTTGTGCAGATGTTGAAGAGCGTCTTGGGGGACTTGCTTGAGTGGAAGCGACTTGTGGATCTGCTGGACGGTAAACGCGAGGGCGGTTGCAGTTGATCTTGGAGTGCCCGGAAGTCTGGCAGTTGTGGCAGAACGGCGGCACGAAGGTAAATCCCCTGTTGTCGCGTTCTTGCTTGCCGCGTCGATTGTAGGTGTTGTCGTTTCTTCGTTGAGTGTAGAAGACTAACTGCTGCTGCTTCCTTGGTTGTCTTTCTTCGAACAGGTCCATCTCCTGTTGTTCAGCGTGAAGCTCGGCGCAGAGGTGCATCTCCGAAATTCTTCCGTGGGCGCGAAGAAGCGATCGTGTGGTTCTCCATTCTGGCCCGAGCCCGGCGAGGACAAGTGTCACGAAGCTTTCTTCAGTGATTGTTCCTCCGCACCGAAGCAGGCGGTCGCGGAGGGTCTGGCATCGACTCATATACTGCATCGCCTTTTCCCCGCTCTTCATTTGTATTGTTGTCAGTTGTTGCATGAGTCTGCTTTGTGTCACGCTGTCGTTTGCTTGGTAGAGGCACTTGAGATGGTGCCATGCGAGTTCCGCGGAGTTTCCATAGCTCCTGTATGTTCTGATGCTCTGCTGTTCTTGTGGTGACAGGTTTCTCAGGAGAACCGTATACGCCAGCAGCGACTGATACGTGAAGATTTCTTGTTCCTTTCCAGTGCCGTTGCTTGGGAATGGCAGGGACCCGTTGAAGTATCCCAGGAGATGCGCAGCCTCCATCAGCAGCTCGAACTCGAAGCTCCAGGTAAAGAAGTCGTGTCCGTTGAACGGTGAGGATGTCTGCAGTTTAATCACGTGTGAAAACTGCGCCTGGAGACTTAAGATTTCGTTTGGTGTTTGTTGTGATGCAGCTGCTGTTGGTTGGGCACGGGGCGGCATGAACTCGAACGTCCCCGGTGAAGAGTGATAAGGCGCAAAGGTAGGCGCTTGATTGTGTCGCCCAAACGATGAGTTGTCGAGGCTCATCGGCGCTAATCCCATGTTTCCTCCGTTGCTCTGTGTTGAATGCGCAGGTGTCCTTGTCTGCTGCTGCTGGTCGAAGTGCGACATGAAGCTGAAGAACCTTTCCATAAGGTTGGGGTCCACGCTTGAAGAGGGAGATGGAGTCACCATCTCTGGTACTCTTCCCATTGTTTCTTGAGCAGTCCCGGTCTCTGTCTGCAGTCCTGAGGTGTGCAGACCAGGGCCTATTTTATCAGAGTAATTTACTCTGTTTCTCTGAAAATCAGAGTCATTTTTGAAAACTACTCTAGGGGCCCTGAGTAAAAAAATAAATTATTTGTTTTACTCTGATTTTATCCGAGTAAACCTTTGTACCACTCTGATGGTCCGTATATAGGGGGTACCGTATATATGTGATTATGTTCCTGTCCCCTATACCTAGTTGTGCCCATGTGTCCCGCAGAACGCGTCATGTGACACGCACCGGCGAAATCATTGTCTGGTCCGTGCTCGAGGTGCTACGGTAAGTGTTAACCAAAATCACTTCGACAATTGTGCTGGAAGGTGCATGAGGGCGCTGATTGGCCCTTCGCCAAATCTAGGGGTCAAGCGAGATGCGCTGTTGGCTGTGTGAGGTCGTGTTGGTTGGGCCCTTCACCGTATTTGGGGCCAACGTGTGCTTGCAGGGGGAGTGCAAGATTTCCCCTCCCCGCCCCTGCTGTGTCGACCTCTCCTGCCAGCTCGATTCCCCCTGCCCCTGCAATCTCGATTCCCCCTGCCCATACAATCTCTCAATACTTCCCATTTGTTCCACCCCCCATCGCCCGATCTTGCCCCGCACACCTAGAGAACCCTGCTGCAGAGAGTTACTTAAAAAAACCCTCTGCATTGTCAGTGTAAATTTTTGAGAAACATAAAAAACCCTGGAAAATCAGAGAAACCATTGGGGAGCACTCTGATTTTCAGAGTGATGAAAAAAGCCACTCCCTAATTTCAGAGTAGTAAAAATCCAAAAGTAGGCCCTGGTGCAGACCAGAGTTGCCGTGTTGAGTTTCTTGGCCGCTGGGTGAGCCTGTAGAGACTTTCTTGCCCTTGCTGTCCATGTCTTGTGATCAATGAAGTCGTTGAATTGAGTTGAGTTGCAGGTTGATGGAGCGCAGTTGTTGGGAGTTTGGTCTCTGACCAGCTCTCATACCATGTTGGGCTGAGAAAAAGTCCTTAGGATCTTTTCAGATACTAAGTCCCAGCTGTGGGTACTTTAGACTTTGAGTAGTGCAGCGGAAGTTGAGACGGTTGAACCCTTGTACTAGTATGTGAGAACAAGTGATTAATTAAAGGAACAAGCATACAGCAATATATAGGAGAAAAGGAAGCGGTTGTAGAATACAGTTACAGGAGCGGTTTATCGAGTCGCACAGCGACTCGATTGCCGCTTCGGTTACCATCCGTGATGTTGTAACGGTCAGTCGTAACCTCCAGTTGCGACCTTTCGAGTATTTTCGCATTCTTTGTCCGCCCCCTCGTGCAACCTCCGTTGACTCGCGTGCTCCCCTGTAATCTTCCTCGAGTACAGTGTTATACTTCAGAAACGCTCAAGTCCTTTGAGATATTTCCAACAACAGCAATATATAGAAAATAGGAAATAAAGCAGTTGTAGAATACAGTTGAAGGAACGGTTATCGAGTCGCACAGCGACTCGATTGTCGTTCGGTTACCACCCTTGCAGTCGCAACTGTCAGTCGCAGCCTCCGGTTGCGACCCTTCGAGTCCCTTCGTCCTTTCGTGTTATTTCGTCCAACCTACTCGTGTAACCTTCGTTGACTCGCGTACTCTATACGACTTTCCTCGAGTGTAGTGTTACACTTCAGAAACGCTTACGTCCTCGAGATATTTCCAACAGTTGTTATGTCATCATGTCTACACTCGAATTTCTCCTACACTGCGGCTTTTCTCAACGGGTGACAGCCCGATCCAGTACCGCTGACACCCCTAAGTAACTACGACCACGTACCACTCTATCCACACCCACCTCACCTCCCGCTGCGCCATAACTCCTCCCTCGCCCCCCGCTCACGCCCCACATCGATCCCGCCTCTTCCCCGTTCCCTCGCCCCAATCATGTCCTTCTCCGCGCGATCCGCCGCAGTCTCCGCCGTGCGCCGCGCTCTCCGACCGCGCGGGGGCGGCGGCGGTGGCAGCTGGTGGGGGCCGGGGCACAAGGACGCGGGGGGGCACCTTTTCGGGGAGCTGCCGCCGCCCGCGGGGCAGGCGCGCGCGTGGGAGGACTGGGAGGCGCCGTACTACCTGACGATGGCGGCGAGCGCCGTGATTCTGACAGTGGGGCTGACGGCGAAGCCCGACACGAGCCTGCACGGGTGGGCGCGCGAGGAGGCGAGGCGGCGGATGCAGGAGGAGGATCAGTAGAGCGAGACGGAGTAGAACGATGACCGTGACTACTTTTTTCAGTGTGGAATTTCGAGATCTGTACGCTGCAGTTTGTCAGCATGACGCGAGACACTGTCGCATCGCCGGAGACCACTGCTTCTCTTAGTATCTCTATTTTCTTCGGAGCATTTTTTAACCATGATGCCGCACAAGGGTATAAGAAGGGTCTTGTACAGTGCTTGCCACCATTTTACACAGAACCAAGACATTTTAGGGTACTCCCGTATGCGTGCCTCGGCTCCTTCTGCCTTTCCGCTTCCCAGTGTTCCAAATTCTTGTGCATTCGATCTTGTGTGTGCAATATCCTCCTCTTCCTCTCCACACCCCTCCCTTCCCCAAACCCCTTCCCTCCTTCCCCACTCCCTCTCTCCCTTCCTCTCACTCTCCCCTCCATCTCCCTCCTCCCTCTCTCTCTCTCTCTCTCTCTCTCTCTCTCTCTCTCTCTCTCTCTCTCTTCTCCTTATCCCTCTCCCTCTCCCCCCCCAATTCCGTCCCTCTCTCTACTCCTCTCACCTTCCTCTGTCACTCACTGTTGCTTGTACTTTCCCTTCCGTCCCTCCGTCCCTCCTCCTCCCCCACTTTCCCCCCCGTCCCTCCTTCCGTTGATCAAGAATGGTTTGTATTCCACTCCTTTCCTTGTCCACCTCCCACATGTGCAACCATACTACGCCTCACATTCCTTTCCGCCCTCTTTTCCGGACAAATAGCAAGGGAATTCTCAAGTGTGTAATGTGGTGCTGTGGCATGCAAAGCAACGTGGCTCAGGTGGCACTTACAATGACAGCTGCATGGGCCAATGGGACTTCCTATTTTCAGGTTCAGCCAGGTGAGACCAACGACGGGTCCGCCAACTCGTCGAGTTTCTGGTCGCCTGGAAGCACCGGACGTCCTTGGAGTGAAGGTGTGTCAATTTATACATACATTCTGCATGTAGCAGTTATAGGCTATAACTGGATATAGGTGTATGTTCTTAGAGAGTACAATCCAGCCCTATATCTTGCTTGTTCTATCTTGTTTCTAATTATTCTAGTATTCTAACATGGTATCATGAGTAGGTTAGGTCCCCCCCACCCGCTTCCGCCCCGCGCCCTAGCCTACCGCGCCTCGCTAGCCCCTATCGCGCCCACACGGCCCCTCTAGTGCCGTAGCTGACCCCTTGCGCCTAGCCGGCCCCTTCGTGCCTAGCTGGCCCCTTCGCGCCTAGCCGGCCCCTATCGCGCCTAGCCAGCCCCTTCGCGCCGTAGCTGGACCCTCGCGCCTAGCTGGCCCCTCGCGCCTAGCCGGCCCCTTCGCGCCTAGCTGGCTCCTCGCGCCGTCGCCAGCCCCTCGCGCTGTCGTTGGCACCTCGCGCCCTATCATGCCCTTCGTGCCGTCGCCGGCCCCTCGCGCCCAACCGGCCCCTCGCGCCTAGCCGCCACCCCTCGCGCCCTCGCCGGCCTCTCGCGCCCTAATCGGCCCCTCACGCCCTAGCCGGCCCCTCACGCCCTAGCCGGCCCCTCACGCCCTAGTCGACCCCTCACACCGTCGCCGGCCCCTCGCACCGTAGCCGGCCCTTCGTGCCCTAGCTGGCTCCTCGTGCCATCGCCAGCCCCCCTCGTGCCTAGCCGGCCCCTCGCGTCCTAGCCGGCCCTTCGCGCCCTAGCCGGCCCTTCGCGCCCAGCTGGCTCCTCACGCACAGCCGGCCCCTCGTGCACTGGCCGGCCCCTAGCGCCCTAGCCGGCCCCTCGCGCCCTAACCGCCCCCCTTCGTGCTAAGCCGGCCCTTCGAGCTTAGCCGGCCCCTTCTAGCGTCACCGCCGGTCCCTCCACCGCCTGTCCGGCCCCTCGTGCGCCTTGGCCCCCCCTTGCGCGCCCTCCGGCTCCTCGCGCGCCAAGTCCCCGTTCCAGAGAGTCCTGCCGCCACGTTGCTGTATCGCCTTGCAATTGAGTACATGTCTCCCTGTGCCGCTGCGCCGCTATGTCCCTGTACCGCTGTGTCCCGGTGCCGCTGCGGTTTCGCGATGGCGGACGCCATGCTACGTGTGGACGCGGAGGGGCACGCGATCGATTTCGCCGCCTGGCTTTGTCGATCTTCGCCGGCACCTCACAGGTCAGCGCCAGGATGTGCACTCCCTAGCTATGCATGTTGATGGCTTGCTTCCCCGCCCCTCCGAGCCTGATCCCCTCCCTGCTGACCCCACCACTACTGAGAGTGAGGCCTTTGCTGCTGCGGCGCTAGCTCGCGCTGTCTGGGATTCTCGCGATGCTGTAGCGCTGCTTGCCATCAGTCATGCGATTCCCTTTTCTGAGTGCCCGCGTTTTTCTGCTGTCGAACGCCATAGACTTCTTAGATGCAGTAGTTACACGATACTCCACGCCTGCCTCCGCCTCAGCTAGACACTTGATCCTCCCCATGCTCTATCCCGATCTCTCTGCTTTCCCCACTGTCGCTGATCTCGCCACTCACCTCCGTGCACTAGAGACTAGCTACCGCGCTGCTAGCACTACTGCCCAGCTCACTGCCTTCCCCCCGCCATTCTGCGCTACCCTGTACCTTATTGCCATGCGCCTGCCTGACCGCTTAGCCACTGCCCGCGACCACTTCCTTAGCCAGCACCCTGGTGACCTCACCTTAACCGCTTTTATCGCTGCCCTTTCTGCGATAGAGACTCGCCAGTGCACTATCGCGCAGTCGAGCGGTGTTGCGGCAGTCCATATCTTTCAGGGCTGTGCTCCCTCCCAGTGCACGTACGCTGACGTTTCCGCTGCGTTCGCTACCGCTGCTCCTGTCGCTGAGACCGCGGCGGCGGCCTTCCCGCAGCAGCAGCGACAGCGTCGGGGTTGTCGCGGCCCCAAGGGAGGGTGTGGTGGTGGTTGTGGCGACAGTGGTTCTGACGAGGGGGCTGGGGTAGGCGTCCAGGAGCAGCAGCCGCCGCAGCAGCAGCCGCAGCAGCAGCAGCAGCTGTGGGCCCACCTCCCACCGGGGTGGCCAGGAGCCCTTAGAGGGGGTGGCGGTCCTCGCAACTCGGCGTCTACCGGCGGCTTCGGTGTCGTGGGCTGCCAGTACCAGCTCCAGACCGGGCCCCTTCGTGGCACTGTGTGCTGCCGTCCGCACCCAACCGCCCGCTGCTTCCGTTGCCTCGACGACCTCTATCGTCGCCGCTTCGGCCCAGCCCCGGACCTCCTTGGGTGGCCCAGAATGCTGCGTCACGGTGTGCCTGTTTTTGACATAGACATGGATCAGATTAGTTATGCCTTGCATTCTCTGTATGCTGACGCTTCTAGTGTGTCCGGATCTTATTACCCCGTGTTCTCTAGCTTAGGCGTAGCACCTGTGTATAGTAAAGAGACCCCTGCTGCATCAGTCGTAGGACCGTTCGCTTTGTCTAGTCTAAGCTCCACACTCGCTCCTCCTTTGTCTGCCGCTACTTCTTCGCTGTCCTCCACACTTGACTCCGGTGCGTCTGCCTGCTTCTTCCACGACCACGCTGCGCTTACGCCGCTTGCCGCGCCTGCCGCTGATGCACTTGCTGACCCCTCCTCTGGTCCTGTCGTTGCTCGCAGCTACACTACCCTTCCCTGTCCAGCGGTCCCCTCGGGTTCCCTTACAGGCCTGCACATCCCCTCGTTCTCCCCGAACTTAGTCGGTGTCGGCTGTCTTCAGGACCTCGGCGTCACCACTACGTTCCCGGATAACGAGTCGTACCCCCGTCTGTAACGAGGCCGCCTCAGGTTCCCCCCTTGCGACATTCCCCCCGGACCCCGTGTTTGGCCTCTTTATGCTGGACACTGCTTCTCCCCCGGGTGGGGCATCCTCCCCAGGTCCTGCGTCTACCCAGGTCGCCGCTGCATGCTCTTGTCGGTCGCTCACTCACCCGTCGCTTCAGTGGCACCACCGCCTAGGTCACCCCGAGCTCCCCCGTCTACGTCAGATGTCCCAGCACGGTCTCGTCCTAGGTCTCCCTGCGTCCCTTCCTGTCCTCCCTCCCTCGCCGGCGCCGACGTGCACGCCCTGCGTCGAGGGCCGGCTCCGCCGTGATCCTCACTCCTCCTCGCTTCGTCCTGCCACCGCACCCCACCAGACTCTCTACCTGGACGTCTGGGATCCAGCCCCCGTCCCTAGACCGCGTCGCGAGCGCTACTTTCTAGTAGTAAGAGTACGACCCCGTTACACCAATATCCCCTCTCCATATTTCCTCTCTATTTCATTCCTCTCTTTATCATGATTCATTTGGTCTTTATCTCATCTCATTTGGTTTTCTATTCCTCATTTTCCATCATCATTTGGTTTATTCTGTTATTATAATCATATCACCGACCAGGCTCGAGATGTACTGACGCGCTATATCTAGCGTAATCCTGCAGTAATCCCTGAAAGCCAATAGCCTTGCGTGGCTATACGTAGGATGATTCTATTTCTAGAAGGGTCTATTCCCTCTGGATAGGATAAACCTGGTTACCTAATGTACTCTGGAAGTATAAAAACGCCTTGTATCAATCGATAGCGCAACTTTTCTTCGACACATTCCATCATGTGATACTTGGTAATTAGAGCCTTTCTCACTCAGCCGCGCTCAGCTAAGCAGGAGCAGCGGTAAAATCTGCTTCGAAGAACCGCCGGGGGTGACTAATTCGGCGCCGATTCTGGTAAGCACCAGCTCCGCGTTTTTCAAATCCACCCCTCCGTGCGTGTTTTGAACAAGATGCCGAACTTCGACAACATCGAGGTTACCTAGCAGCTCTTCGCGAGCATCGCCGCCTTTCAGGAGGAGATGCGAGCCGATCGCGAAGCCTGGCGGAACGAGTTCGAGCGAGTAACTCGACTCGCGGAGGCGCAGCACGACACGGCAACGGCGACGACGCAGCAGTCGCAGCATTTTCTCGAGGCTCCGAAACCGCCCCCACCTGAGACGCTCAATCCGAGCGATCGAAATTCCGACGCCCGTAGATGGATCGATGGCATGGAGATCTACTTTGCAGCCGTCGGATGGAGCTCGCCAGTCTGGGACGGTCAACGCGTACGACTCGCGGCGACACTGATGCGAGGAACGGCACTCGAGTGGATCGGTGGTAACAGTACCTTCATCCACGGCGAAGCCACGTGGCAGTAGTTCTGCACCGACCTGCTGAAACGCTTCGAGCCGATAAATTCGGGTTTCCTTGCCCAAGGAAAAAATTCATCGCCATCGACAGTTCGGGAGTGTAGCGCAGTACACGCAACAGATGGAGGAATTCTATAACCGCATTCCTGACCTGACCGAAGGGGAAAAAGTATAGTCGTGTCTCGTCGGGCTGAAGACCAAAGTCAAACGACAGGTAGCAGCGACAAACTACGCGAGCTACAGTGACGTCGTTTTGGCAGCAGAGCGCTTTGACATGGTCAACGCCGGAACACGACGGGCGCACGTCGGTAGTAAGCGACAGGGCAACCGCTCGGCTCCCACCACGTTCTCCATCCCCATGAAAATCGACAGGTTTGACGGGCGGTCACGTCCAAAAAACACCAATTACACGCGTGATTTTTGCGGGGTGCTAGGCCATCGAATCTTCGACTGCAACAAAATGAAAGCCGCACGCGCAGAGTATCGGGCACGCAACAGTGGCGGAAATTCTTCAGCCAATCAGAAGACAAAAAACGGAATTCGCCAGTGATTGCGGATCTAGCTAGTGAAAAAGAAAAGATTCGGAAGTGGCCGCAGGATTCCGAGAAAATCGACTTCAACGAAGCTGATTCGACGCAAGCATGAGGAAATGATGGGGAAAAATCTCCACCCCACGACCAGTCTTCGCCAGAGAAAATCGCTGAGAAAAAATCTGACTCCGCGAAAAAGGACTCTGCCGAGACGGGAAAACTCCGAAAAGACCCAAGAATTATAAGGGCTCGTCAAAAGTTATCTTATAAAGATGCTTTAATGAAAAATTATAATTTTCGAGGGGCTAGAGCCTTGGAGAAATTTCTGGAGGGACTCTAGAAGAAGCAGAAACTTGTGGAGATCATACCGGTACCAGAAAACTTGGGGACAAAATTACGGAGTGTGGAAAGAAGCCGACCTTTCCACAGAGTCAACGTCCTCTCCCGACACCAGCTCACAACGACTACCCGTTCCCTAGGGAAGACGTTGATGGAGCTGAAGCAGCTCAAGAGGAAGCTGGGGGTCTACAAGAAGGTGCAAAAACCCCGAACTCCTCCGGATGCATCCAGCTCAGCAAATTCGGCATCAACAACACACACAGTCGTCAAGAAAGCTCAGGGTCGTGAGGGAGAGACTTTCTCCAAGCAGCCTCGGCTAGCTGCTAACCCACGAGCAGATAGCAAGAAAAAGGTGTGTACGGAACATTGGGATATGCCCTATGATCCTATTAACGAAACTATGTTTGGGTACTCCGAGCAACGCTCGCCCCTCGTGCTCGAGGTCATCTGCAAAGGACGACGCCTCCAAGCACTTGTGGACAGTGGAGCATCGCACACCGTCTGTGACAAGGCAGTAATCGACCGACTTCGGGAAGAGTACAAGCCTTCGGTATTCTCTGCAACGATGGTAGACAGCAGCAAGTTTCCAGTATACGGCGAAGCAGTGCTACACCTACAAATCGGACCACTACGCTGGAGACCTGCACTCCCCATCACCAACATAAAAGAGCTTGACTTGATCTTCGGGCAAGACTTCCTAAAACGATTCAACCCCGAGATCAACTGGGTAAATCGTACCGCGAGCATCTACAACAGTGGGAGGAGAGTCCAACTACCCAACAGGGACGATACAGGAGATATCCCAGTGGAGACACTCGCAAGATTCGAGAAGGACGCAAAACGAACCGACACTGGGTTCCTGGCGATAGCGACGGATGTGGAAAGCGACGGAGAGAAAACCTTGGAACCTTCACAAAAAGTTAAGGAATTACTAAAGGAGTTCCAAGACATTCTTCCCGACGACCTTCCAAATGAGCTGCCGCCATACCGAACGCACCAACACGAGATCGTGGAAGAACCAGGTTCGAAGCCGACCTTCTGAGCACCATATCGGCTCAGCCCCACGGAGCTAGCCGATATGAAGAAGCAGATCAAGTATCTCCTCGCAAAAGGACTCATCCGACCATCCACTTCGCCATACGGTGCCCAAGTACTCTTCACACCGAAACCGGACGGAAGCCTGCACATGTGCATCGATTACCGAGCTCTCAACAAGCAGACAATCAAGAACAAATACCCAATCCCACGAATCGATGACGTGCTTGACCAGCTTCGGGGAGCCACGGTATTTTCCAAACTGGATATGCGGTCCGGATACCGGCAGATACGAATGGTGGACAACTCCATCCACAAAACTGCATTCCGAACTCGATACGGGTTGTACGAGTATCTGGTAATGCCGTTCGGACTCACCAACGCAACAGCAACGTTCCAAGGTGAAATGAACCATATTCTACGCACACTCTTGGACGAATGCGTGGTGGTGTACCTGGACGACATCCTCATCTACTCGCGCGATATGCAGCAACACGTCCAACACTAGCGACGCATCTTCGACATTCTCCGACGAGAACGATTCTACGTCAATGTCATCCAAGAGCGAATTCGCCCTCGAGAAAGTCCAATTCCTAGGACACATGGTGAGCACTCAAGGAGTTCACATCGACCCCAAGAAGATCAAAGCCGTACACACGTGGAAGACACCCGAGAACGTGAAGGAGTTGCAACAATTCCTAGACTTCACTAACTACTACAATAGGTTCGTGCCACAGTACGCAAAAATCGCAACGCCACTCACGAATCTGCTGAAGAAGAACACGCCCTATAAGTGGGAACCAAAGCATAAAAAAGCCATAGAGCAGTTGAAACAAGGACTCACGTCCGCGCCTATACTCATCTTGCCAGACCCCGAACGCGACTTCGTCATCGAAGCTGATGCCAGTGGCCAGGCAGTGGGAGCAGTCTTAATGCAAGACCAGGGGAATGGACTGCAACCAATCGCCTACCTCAGCAAGAAACTACACGGGGTAGAACTGAACTACCCGATACATGACAAGGAGGCCCTTGCTATTATCATCGCCTTCAAAACGTGGAGATGTTATCTCGAAGGACGACAAACAACCGTCTACACCGACCACTACAGCCTGAAATATTTGAAGACACAACCAAACCTCTCCAGGCGGCAGGTCCGGTGGATTGACTTCCTCGAGACGCACTTCCACTATGACATCGTGTACAAGCCCGGCCACAAAAACAAAGTAGACGCTCTTAGCCAGCCTGCACACGTTGCCGCCATCCAGGTCGAAGGGATGAACCCACTTCTCAAGGGACTCTTCACACACGGGTACGCCATCGACCCCGAAATTCCTTTGGCAGCAAAACGGCAACTGCTACTGTGGGACACAGACATCGCATAGCGGAAGGGATCAACGAAAATATGGGTACCCAATTGCCCACCTTTGCGCCAGTTACTACTCGAAGAATACCACGATGTCCTATATGCGGGACACTTCGGTAGCAACACGTCGCTCACTGGTATTGCAAAGCACTACTACTGGCCCCACATGGCAGCTGACGTCCAACAATTCGTCACTTCGTGTGCTACTTGTCAGCGGATGAAGAGCAGCAAGCAGAAAAAAGCAGGACTTCTATAGCCTCTTCATGTCCCAGAACAGCCATGGCAAATGGTTAGCCTGGATTTCATAACCGGGTTACCAACTACCACAAGCGGTCATAACGCAATCCTCGTCGTCATCAACAAATTCTCCAAATTGGGACACTTCATCCCGACACACACGACAGCACGCACCGAGGAAACAGCACAACTATTCTTTCGCTACATCCTCTCACAACATGGCATTCCAACCACACTCATCTCCGACCGAGACCCCAAGTTCACCAGCAAGTTCTGGAAGGAACTAATGTCTCTACTCGGGACCAAACTCGCCATGTCATTCGCCTACCATCCGCAGACAGATGGACAGACCGAGCACCTCAACCAAATTGTAGAGCAGCTCCTCCGCGCCGCATGCAAAGACGAAATCTCTAAATGGAGATTTGCCTGCGGAGGAAGAACGGCGTCTGCCCGTTTGCAAACGCCGTTCTTCCTCTGCTACAAACGCCGTCCTGGAGTTTGCCTACAAAAACGCCACTCATGCCGCTACTGGACAGACGCCGTTCTTCCTCTGCTACGAACGCCACCTGCTCACGCCGTTCTTCTTCTGTTACCTTCCGCTTAGGGCTACCAACTACTTGGAAGATTCACAATGCCTTCCATGTCCAACTTCTGCAGCCCTATCGCAACCCTAACACGGTCTTCACCGGACGCCAACCACCGCCGCCGCCACCCGTCCTCGTCCACGATGAACCCGAGTACGAGGTCGAGTCCGTGCTCGCACATCGCCGTCGTCGGAATGGCACCGTGGAGTTTCATTCGTTGGAAAGGTTATGATCCTTTTGAGGACACTTGGGTTCCTGAATCCAAGATGGGTAACGCTCGTCGTCCTCTTCGCGAATACCTTGTCAAGCAGGGTGTTAATTATACCACCCAGCTTTGAGGTAGGGAAGTGTGAGAGTACGACCCCGTTACACCAATTTCCCCTTTCCATATTTCCTCTTTTTCATTCCTTTTCTTTTCATGGCTCATTTGGTCTTTATCATATCTCATTTGGTTTCCTATTCCTCATTTTCGATCATCCTTTGGTTTATATTGTTATTATAATTATATCACCGACCAGACTCAGGATGTACTGACACGCTATATCTAGCGTAATCCTGCCGTGATCCCTTTAAGCCAATAGCATCGCGTGGCTATACGCAGGGTGATTCTATTTCTAGATGGGTCTATTCCCTTTGGATAGGATAAACGTGGTTACCTGATGTACTTAGGAAGTATAAAAGTGCCTTGTATCAATCGATAGTGCAACTTTTTCTCGACACATTCAATCCTGTGACACTAGTGCTTGTTGACGACTACATGCGCTACACCACGGTGTTTCCCTTGGAGCAGAAGTCCGACGTGCCCGACGTTCTTATCCCGTGGGTCATAGCTGCGCGCCTCCACCGCGTTCTCCCTGTGCTGTGTCTCCACACTAACCGTGGCGGCGAGTTCGCCTCTGGTCGGCTTGGACAGTTCTGTAGTGCGGAGGGCATCACCCAGTCGTACACCCTTCCGGACTCCCCGCAGCAGAATGGGGTCGCTGAGCGACGCATCGGCTTGGTCATGGAGGTGGCTCGTACCTCCATGATTCATGCAGGTGCACCCCATTTTCTATGGTCGTTCGCTGTTCGCTACGCCGCTCACCAGCTTAATCTCTGGCCGCGCTCCCAGCGGCCGCAGGTTTAGCCGACCCTTCTTTGGACCGGATTCCCTGGTGACGCATCCGCGTTCCACGTCTGGGGCTGCCTCACTGACGTTCGTGCCTCTGGCCCGGACAAGCTCACTACCCGTACTGTCCCCTGTGTCTTCCTCGATTTCCCCCTGGACTCCTCTGACTGGCACTTATACCACCCGCGGTCTCACCGCTTCTTTCACTCTCGTGACGCCACGTTCGACGAGTCTATCTCCTTTTACCACCGCTTTCCCCACCGAGGTCTACCAGTTTCCCCTCCCCTGTTTTTGGTTCCCACTCCCCCGGTAGCCCTTGCTCACCTTCCTCCCCGTCCTGCTCTGTCTGGTGTGTCTTACGTCACTCCCAGCCCGTCGGTTGTCCTGGTCGAGGAGTCGGCTGACTCTGGTGGCCCTGCGGCGCAGTTCTTGCCGCATGTCTCTCCCCCAGTGTCTCTTCCTCCGCCGTCGCAGTCGTCGCTGCCGCTGTAGCAGCAGGCGTCCGAGGGAGGAAGGGTAGGGAGTGATGCAGGAAGACCGAAGGCAAGAGTGTGATGGGACATGTGACGCAAAAGCGGGAGTGTGGGGTGACCTAGGCGGTGGTGCCACAGCAGCGACGGGTGAGTGAGCGACCGACATGAGCAAGCCGCAGTGACCTGGGTCGACGCAGGCACCTGGGGGGACGCCCTCACCAAGGGGGACGCAATGTCAAGCGTAAACAGGCAAGACACAGGGTCCCGGGGGAACGTGGTCAGAGGAGCACCAGTGGCGGCCTCGGCACAGACCGCGTACCGCGTAGTGGTGACGCTGAGGTCCTGAAGATAGTCGACACCAACTAGGTTCCTCGAGAACAAAGTGATGTGCAGGCCTGTAAGAGAACCTAAAGGGACTGCTGGACAGGGAAGGGTAGTGGAACTACGGGCAACTACCGGACCTAAGGAGGGGTCAGCAAGCGCGACAGCGGCAGGGGCGGCAAGAGGCGTGAGCGAAGTGTGGTTGCGGAAGAAGCAGGCAGACACTCTAGAGTTGAGGGTGAAGGAGAGCGAAGTAGTAGCATCCACTGGCAGAGGGGCTAGCATGGAGCCTAGGCTAAACAAGGCAGGGGGTCCTTCGCCTGTCGCAGCAGGGGAACCTAGACTACACACAGGGGACACACATATGCTAGGCAATACCTGGCAATAGGGTCCAGTCACACTAGATTCATCAGCATACATGGCATATAAAGCAGACCAAATCTGATCCATGTTCATCTCAAAGACAGGCACACGACGACGCACCAGGCTGTACCTGTCGGGGGGGGTCCGCTATGGGGCTGAAGCGGAGATGGAAGAGGTCGTCGAGGCGGCGGTAGCAGCGTGCGGCGGTGTGACCGGGGCAGTCACAAACGGTGCCGCGGCGGGGGTTGGACTGAAGCTGGTACTGGCAGGTGACCACACTGAAGCCGCCACCCGACACCGTGCTGCTGCTGAGGCTGCTGCTGCTGCTGCTGCTGATGAGGGTGCTGCTCCGGGGGACCAGCCCCGGTCCCCTCGTCTGCACCACCGTCCCCTCCAACCACCTCCGCCACCCCCGCCACCCCTCCCACCACCACGCCCCCCCCGGGCCCGACGTCCCCTAACCTGACGAGACTACGCTGAGGCTGCCGTAGCGGTCTCAGCAACAGCGGCAAAGAAGTCAAAGTAAGTGCACTAAGAGGGAGCACAGCCCTGGAAGATAGGGACTGGGTCAGTACCGCTCGACTGAGCGATATTGCGCTGGCGGGTCTCTATCGCGGTCAGGATAGTGACAAAGTCAGTGAAGGTGAGGTCAGCAGGGTGGAGGGCAAGGAAGTGGTCGCGGGCAGTGGCTAGCGGCCAGGAAGGCACGTGGCAAGGAAGTAGAGGGTGGTGCCAAGGGGGGGAGGCAGTACAACGAGCTGAGCCTCAGTGCTAGCAGCATAGCAGCTAATCTCTAGTGCGCTCAAGTGAGTGGCAAGATCAGCGACAGTGGGAAAAGACGCAAGGTCAGGGAAGAGCAGGGGGAGGAGGAGACGACCGGCAAAGGCGGAGGAGGGAGTAGAATAGCGTGAAATAACATCATCTAAGTACGCCTGCGCAGTCTCCAGGGCCTGGTAGCGGGGGCGTTCAGACAGGGGGAGGGCGCGATTGATAGCAAGCTGCGCAACTGCGTCACGCGACTCCTAGACAGAGCGAGCGTTCTCAGCAGCTGCAAAGGCCTCACGCTCAGCGGGCGTGGGGGCGTCAGAGAGGGCACCAGACGGGTCAGGGTAGGGGATCTTACCGTCGACGTGAATGGCCAGAGACTGGCCATCCTGGCGCTGTCCCGTCAACGAGCGGCGGAGGTCGGCGAGCCATGCCTCAAATTCGATCGCCCGACCCTCCGCGTCCAGGCGGAGCATAGCGTCCGCCATCACCACGGCTGCAGCAGCTGACCGCCGCTAGGGGAGGAGGAGGAGAGGGCGGTGGAGAGCTGCGGTGGAGACGGCCGGCGGGAGCGCCAACACAGAAGGTGGAACCAAGGCCGGCAGGTCGGGGCGGCACAGCAGCATGGCGGCTCGGCAACGCGGCGGCTCGGCTTCTCGGCGGCTCGGCGGCACGACGGCTCGGCTACTCGGTGGCTCGGCTACTCGGTGGCTCGGCAGCTCGGAGGCACGGCGGTGCAGCGCAATGCGGCTCGAGGTTGCAGCGGCTCGGCGACGCGGCTCGGCGGCGTGGCGCAGCGGCTCGACAGCTCAGCACAGTGCCGTATGGCAGGGCTGGCGCGGCGTGACGGGGCAGGCGAGGAGTGACGAGGCCGGCGCGGCGTGACGAGGCTGGCACGGCGTGACGGGGCCGGCGCGACGTGACGGGGCTGGCGCGGCGTGACGGGGCTGACGCGGCGTGACGGGGCCGGCGCGGTCTAGCGGGGCCGGCGCGGCGATGTTGGTCGATGTTGGTCAGCGTGTTAACAGCCGTTGATGCGGTCCATCGGACGGCATACAGCTGCGCTCCCCAAATCATCGCTCGCTTGATAGTCACAGCGCTGACCGTCGACGTGGCCGAGACTTGACTGCTCCACTTGGGCAGGCGTCGCCACTCGCCACTCCACTTGATGCCACAATCGCCCGTCCGCCAGTCGATGTTTGGGTTGTACTCTCGTAGCCAATTGCGTCCCAGCAACATGTCGCACCCGTCCCGAGTTGTCGCCAGCATTTTCGTCGTAGAACTGAAATTTTCGCCACAGCTGACTGGCTCGTGAGGCACGCGTTCCCGATTACTAGTGGGGTGCCGTCAACCAACCTCGCGTCGATTTCGGGCATGCAGCGCTCTAGCTGCAATCAAAGTTTCTTTGATTTTGTCACATCCATTATACTGTCTCGACCCACCATCAACAAATATTTTGATGCAGGTGTCGCCAACTCTTCATTCAACCAGCACAGGGTGATCAACCGGTTTACCCCCCTTATTCAGGAAGGAATGGTCGATAGCCCAAATCGGCACTATGACATGGTGGGAGTGTTGGTGTTTGGGCGACGCAGTCAAGTCACTAGGTGGTGTTGGTGCATATTCATTTGCACATCATCCTGTCGTCTGTTCGCATCATTTCGTTTGCATGTGTTTTGTGTGCTGCGTTGTTTGTATGGTTTGTTGGGTTTGCATGTCTTTGCATGTTCATCTTGTGCTTGTGCAGATGTGCTTGGATTGTGCATGACATCGAGCACATTCCAACGAGCCAAGAATTGTTGGAATCGGAGCACATATGAAGAAGTTACGAATAAATGTTTGATGGATTTGTTACAACTCATTGGAAGTCCTTGTCAGCTGCTACACCAAAGTTGGAGAGCCCTATAACGAGGAGGGACCAGCATGTGTGGGACTTTTGTCCCCACCTTGCAGCTGCAGCATTTGGGGTTTGGAGGCCAACCTGGCACAGTGTGAATTTTGTCTTGCCAGGCTGGCTGAACCTGAGGATGGGGAGTCAAAACTTTGACTCTTGTCATGTTCTTGACCATGGGCCTCCAGGGTCCTTCCCTTTCATCCTTCCCTTCCTACCCCACCTTCCAACTGTGCTTCAATGCCTTTTCTATCATGCCTCTGATCTTGTAAGCTTCAATTATAGTGACTCTGAGGACTGTCAACTTCTCCTAGGGCAGATTACCCCCCAGTGCGCCAAACGCCATAGCTCACTCGTTAAGCTACAGAATCGAGTGATTCAACTTTCATTGGGAAGCTGACGCTGCCAGCTACAACATATCCGAGTTTCAAATCGTTTCACCGATTGGAGTTTTTGATATAGCTATTCGAAGGTCGCGAGTTTTCTGGGCGTCATAACGAAGTGCTGCAGAAATTTCCAAGGAGCCATTGAATCATCTGCTTATAGCCTTCTCTAACCAACAAGTGGTATCAGAGCCTATTATCACGCATTTGGGACCTAAAATACGATGGGAGATAAAGAGGACTCTGGTGGAGGTGATACTTCAGTCCAAGGAGGCAGCTCAACCCAAGATTCTGGCATTGCAGCGCAAAGGGCAGCGCGTACAAGCCAGGGGTCACTGCTTAAGGAGGTGCTGAAGAACTTCACCATTGAGAAGTTCTCTGGAGATGGCTATGATGATTGGGCATGGAAGATGCAGCTCTACTTTCGACAAATTGGCCTCTTGAAGCTCATGATTGGAACGGAGCCAAGGCCAAAGGAAATGACAGAGCAAGCGGACTGGGATGAACGTTCATCTGCTGGGTATTATCTACTGTCACAAAGCTTGGAGCTGAACCAGAGGCATCACATCATGCATCTGCTACCGGAAATTGATTGTGGGCCCAAGGCATGGGCAGTGCTCAAGGACCTGCACGCTCCGACATCGGTTGCCGCTTCTCTCATGCTGGATCGGGAGCTGTCCATGCTGCGGTTGAGCGAGAATGAACCTGTGCAGCCCGTACTGGACAAGATGAGGGAACTCTACGCGAAATTGGCGATTGCTGGCATCACGTACCCAGAGCAGACAAAGTGTCTCAAGATGCTCAGCCTGCTGCCGGAGTCTTGGCTGCAATTTATAAGCGGACTCAGCTTGCCACAAAACCAAAGTCAATGGACATTGGAGTGGATTCGCACCAAGATTCTGGAAGAAGATTTTCGTCGCTATACACTGCGCGGAGGTGATGACAGCACCAGCGGCTATGCCATGCAAGGGACATGGAGGGATCGAGGGCGTGGCAATCGCGGTCGCTCTTACCACAGCCAAGGTGGTCGCGGGACTTGGAACCAGCGGGGGCGTGGTGGCGCTGGTGCAAGAGGAAGAGGTGGTCACTCCAACAATGACAACAGTGAACCACGCTTGAGGGGAGAGTGCTGGTATTGCAAGGAAGAAGGGCATCCATGGTTTCGCTGCCCTACCAAGCCCGACTGGTGGACCCCTTGGAACCAATCGCAGAAGGGGAATGGAGGAAAGCAACCACATGGAGGTGCCAACATGGTAGCTGATCCTGCTGAAGAAACCTCCAAGGATGACAGAGGAATGGGAAATGAGGAGAGGAATGCTGGACAGTTCTACCATGTGTGTGACAAAGATGACAGTGGCACAGCTGTTGCAAGGGCTGGAGAGGAATTGCACCCGCTTGACATGTGGGTCATGGACTCTGGTGCTGCATGGACAATGACACCACGCAAGGACTTGCTGGATGCTGTGCGAGCGCCTCCTATCTCTGAAGTGCGCTCAGCATCCGGACATGCAGTGAAGGTCGCTGGAGTTGGTCGAGCTGCATTCAGAGCACCTGATGGTGGACTGGTTGTGCTGAAGGACGTGTTACTCGTACCGGGGCTGAAGGCCAATCTGATATCGCTGCGCAAGCTAGGCCAGGCCGGAGTCAGCACCACCACCAATGGATCCAAAACATTCAAGGGGCTGCGAGGAGATCGTGTGTTATGGGATTTACACGAAAGCAGAGATGTCTTCAGATCCATGTGGCAGATCCCTGCACTGATATGGGAATCAACAAAGAAGGAGTTGGGAGAAGTAAAGGCGGGATCTGGAGTCCAGGGGGAGTGTAATGCAGTTAGTGCTGCAGGAGTGACGGTTTCTGCAAGGTCGGGGGAGACTGATTGGGAAACCGCACACAGGCGTCTAGGGCATGTGGCTATGCCATTGCTGCAGCAACTGCATAAGGAAGAAGCAGTAAAGGGGCTGAAGCTTTCTGGGCAACCAAATGATACCAAGTGCGAGACGTGTCTGCTGAGCAAGTTCACACGGTTCCCCTTTTACGGCGTAGCTGGGAAAAGCAAGGCAGCACTGGAACTGGTGCACATGGACCTGGTAGGACCTTTTCCAGTCCGAGGAAGTAAGGGGGAAAGGTACTTCCTGACAATAGTTGATGACTGGAGTCGGCTGATGTGGGCATACCCGTTGAAGCAGAAGGATCATGCTGCCTCAACAATACGAGATGATTGGCTGCCGTTCGTCGAGCGACAATCTGGGCACCCATGCAAGAGCATCAGAACCGACCGAGGTGGAGAGTTTCTAGGAGGAGATCTGACTGCGTGGCTCAAGAAACAAGGCATTGAGCATCAGCTAACGACGTCCTATACCCCTCAGTCAAATGGCGTTGCTGAGAGGGCTAATAGGACCATCCTGGAAACTGCGCGAGCGCTGCTGATCGAATCAGGGCTGGGGAACTCCATGTGGCCTCATGCGGTGAGGCATGCTACAGTGGCAAGGAACCGCGTACTCACAAAGGTGGCTGATGATATGTGGGTGCCGCTGGAGAGGTGGCTTGGAAAGAAGCCTCCAGTGGACATGCTTCGAGTGTTCGGATGCATGGCAGTGGCGCATGTCCCTAAACCGTACAGGACAAAGCTTGGAGCATCTGCACTTTGGTGTGTGCACCTTGGGCTTGCGGCAGAGAGCAAGGGGTGGCTACTCTGGGAGCCCTCAAAGAATGTGCTGTTTGACAGTCGGGATGTCAAATTTGTGGAGAACATCATGTATGGCAAGTGGGAGAAGCAGCCGGAGGCAAGGGTCACCCAGCAGCTGGAAGAGATCACTATGCACTTCGATCTGTCCGAACCTGAGGACAGCGAAGTCACTGCGCCAACGGCAAGCGGTACTGATGAAGGAAGCAATGAGGATATTGCAACTGATGCTGAAGTCAAGGATCCGGAGCAGCAGCAGCAAGAGGCTTCCAAAACACGAAGTCTGCCAAAGCGAAGGAAACAGATTGGTGGGGGGACAAAGGATTGGGTGAAGGTGAAAGAATGGGTAAGTCCAACCATCTACCCTGCACGTACCAGAATGGCAACGAGAAAGCTGCTGAGCTCCACAAGTGGAGGAGCCACAACTGAGCAGCAGGAACAGGCTCAAGGCGAAGATGCGGTGCTGTTATTGGGTGATGACCAAGAGTCAGATGACGAGGAGCCGGCATACTGCTTTTACGCACCAATACAACCTCCGAGCATGGATCATGCGCTAGCCGGGCCTCAACGGGGGAAGTGGCTCGTTTCAAGAGATGCAGAGTACAACAGCCAGATGGAGAATCACACATGGGACCTGGTGTACTTGCCAAATGGGAAGAAGGCAATACAGTGCAAGTGGCTGGCAAAAATCAAGACGGATGAGAAAGGAGAGCCATCAGTTTACAAGAGCAGGCTGGTGGCAAAGGGGTTTCAGCAGAAAGAGAAGGAAGATTACAAAGAAGTGTTTGCCCCAACTGCTAAGTCTCCAACGCTACGTGTGCTGCTGGCGGTAGCTGCTGTGCGCAAATGGAAGGTGAAGCAGATGGACATCGTAACCGCTTTTCTGTACGGCATTGTGGAAGAGGAGGTGTACATGGTTCAACCACCTGGCTATGAGGATGGAACCGGTCGTGTCTGCAAACTTAACAAGGCCATCTATGGCTTGAAGCAGGCCCCGAGATGCTGGTACAACAGGCTGGCCAGTGCACTAGAAGGGATTGGATTTCGTGCGAGTGCATGCGACGAGAGCCTATTCCTGATGGGAGAGGGGGAGTCACTTGTGCTTCTGCTGGTGTACGTGGATGACATCCTGCTCTTCAGCAGCAGTGACAAGGAGATCGATGGGGTGCAGCGGAAGCTCACAGAGCAGTTCAAGTGCAAGTCACTTGGAGAGGCAAGGTACTACCTGGGAATGCACATTGAGCGGGATACTGAACGTGGCTGGCTCAAACTGCATCAGGGACAGTACATCAACACCTTGGCTGAGAAGTACTCTCTGCAGGAAGAACGGGAAGTGGTCACACCTTTGCCTTCCGAGTTCAAACTCATAAAGACAGCTGAAGGAGAAGGAGTTGAGAGTGAAGACCAGAGGCAATTCCAATCCATGGTCGGGAGCCTACTCTACGCTGCTGTGCATACTCGGCCGGACATCAGCTATGCTGTGGGACAGCTGGCTCGAGTAGTGCAAAATCCAACAGAAGAGCAGTGTGGTGCAGCGGAGAGAGTGGTGCGCTACCTCAAATCATACCCTACAGTGGGAGTACAGTATTCAGCCTCTGCTCAACTCAGTCAAAAAGGAGTTGAAGTCCTCAAAGAGAAGGGGGAGCAGCTCGGAGAAGGAAAGGTGTTCCTTTCCTGTTTTGCTGATGCCACGTGGGCTTCTGAGCATGAGGATTCATCATCAGTTGGTGGATACATCTGCATGGTGGGAGGTGGGCCTGTAAGTTGGAGGTCCAAGAAGCAGTCTGAGACGGCACTATCTTCAGTGGAATCTGAGTACATGGCGATGTTTCATGCGGCAAAAGAAATCATCTGGCTAAGCAGGCTCTTGAAGGAGATCGGCCATGAACAGATTTGTGCGACACCTCTGTTCAGTGATAGCAAGGGAGCCATTGCCATGGCACGCAATGCAGTTCTTCATGGGTTGAACAAGCACATGAGGATCAAGTGGCATTGGCTGCGGAAGGAGGTGAAGCTTGGGACACTGGATCCGATCTACGTGAAAACTCAGCAACAGCCAGCCGACTTCCTTACCAAGCGGCTAGCTGAAGAGCCACACTGGCGCTGTGCGAGGATGGCGGGAATGTCCTTGAACTAGAGACGGCGAAACAAGCCGACAGTCTGAGGGGGAGTGTGTTGGTGCATATTCATTTGCACGTCATCCTGTTGTCTGTTCGCATCATTTCGTTTGCATGTGTTTTGTGTGCTGCGTTGTTTGTATGGTTTGTTGGGTTTGCATGTCTTTGCATGTTCATCTTGTGCTTGTGCAGATGTGCTTGGATTGTGCATGACATCGAGCACATTCCAACGAGCCAAGAATTGTTGGAATCGGAGCACATATGAAGAAGTTACGAAGAAATGTTTGATGGATTTGTTACAACTCATTGGAAGTCCTTGTCAGCTGCTACACCAAAGTTGGAGAGCCCTATAACGAGGAGGGACCAGTATGTGTGGGAATTTTGTCCTCACCTTGCAGCTGCAGCATTTGGGGGTTGGAGGCCAACCTGGCACAGTGTGAATTTTGTCTTGCCAGGCTGGCTGAACCTGAGGATGGGGAGTCAAAACTTTGACTCTTGTCATGTTCTTGACCATGGGCCTCCAGGGTCCTTCCCTTTCATCCTTCCCTTCCTACCCCACCTTCCAACTGTGCTTCAATGCCTTTTCTATCAGGCCTCTGAACTTGTAAGCTTCAATTATAGTGACTCTGAGGACTGTCAACTTCTCCTAGGGCAGATTACCCCCCAGTGCGCCAAACGCCATAGCTCACTCGTTAAGCTACGGAATCGAGTGATTCAACTTTCATTGGGAAGCTGACGCTGCCAGCTACAACATATCCGAGTTTCAAATCGTTTCACCGATTGGAGTTTTTGATATAGCTATTCGAAGGTCGCGAGTTTTCTGGGCGTCATAACGAAGTGCTGCAGAAATTTCCAAGGAGCCATTGAATCATCTGCTTATAGCCTTCTCTAACCAACAGGTGGCCCATCAGCAACTCACTGTCTCCATTTCCCAACTGCTTCCCGTCATTAGCTAAGTTCTTCTTCAGCTGCGGGCAGTCCTTCACCATGCGACCCGGCTGGTTGCAGTTGAAACATCATCCGGAAAATACCCAGGCTGCAAATACATTCACGCCGTTGATTGATGTGTGTTGGGGCTGGCCTCGAAAATGGTTTCCCTCCCGGAAACCCACCCTCGCGAGTCCACGTCTTGCGTCCAGTGCATCCACGATTCGGATAATTTCGTTGAATGTTGCTGGGGTTCGCATGATGATCTCTTGCTGAATCTCTGGCTGGAGACCACCCACGTAGCGATAGATTCTCTCGTCTTCGCTAAGCCCTCCGATTTGGTCGCATAGCGCCAAGAAGAAAGCCGTGTATTATTGGACAGAGCCCAACTGTCTCCACATCCGAAGCCTTGTGCGAGCGTTTTCGCGCATGGATATGTGCTCGAAGTGGCTCTTCAATGCTTCGCCCCACGCTTTCCACGTGCGGATCGTGGCCAGCCCAAAGATCGGTTCTGCCTGTGCCGTTGATGAACCGTGCTCCCCACCTACAGCCCGTTGATTCCCTGCCTGGGCTCCTCCCTCATCCAGATGCATGCGCCACCAGTCGAGTGCCGGTCCCCTCAGCAGCGACACAGCAAAGTTGACACGTGAAGCATTGTCATTGATACTTGCTGTTGTGAAGAAGATCTCCATGGCGAACAACCAACCGCTCACTGTAGTCGATCTGTCGGTCAGTTTGAATGGCGGTGGCATAGATGGTTTGACTTTAATGGTTGCCCGCGGATCGCTCTGGGCTTCCTCAACTTCTTCAGGTGTCGCCGACGCCCTCGCTTTGCTCGCAGCATCTTCGTCTCGGGTAACAGGCCGCCCCTGACGCGTTGTTGAAGCTGGGCGTTGTCTCGTCACTTCGCCAGGGACACCCCTGACCGCCCCTGACAACGCGTTGTTGAACTTGGCACCCCTGACCGCCACGTCTGGCCGCCCCTGGCACAGGCTTCCCAGTGTCTCGAACTTTTCGGCGAGTTGTTGAAACTGGGCTTGCAGTGTCGTCATTGTAGCCACCCTAGCTTGCAACTCGTAAAACTCCTCTTGAGTTACATTCCTAACATTACGGCGGGCAGAGGTTTCCGGCGTGGTAGGCATGCTGGAAATTTTACCTGACAGATTTAAGGGTGCACACGCTTCTAGTTGGAGGAGCTTTAACGAGCTCACCTACCAACCGCAGGCCAACCCCCTATTCTGTCAGGTCCTCTCCCGATATAAACGGACTACTCTACGGACGACTAAACAAGCAGGAACGGGGCTCTGATACCAGCTGTTATGAATTAATATGAGTAATAACAGGTAGTGTAATAAAGGAATCGTGATTCAAGAGTGTCGATACAAATGAGGGCCTAGGCATTTATAGGCACGAAAGGAGCACGTCGAAAATTCCGATGACTCGAGACGAATGTCGCGACGATAAAGTGCGCGTAGTGCAGGCACGTTAATACTAGGACCTTGATCCGCGTGTGCGGATAGGGCGCTCTGATACCATGTAAGAAATTGAGCTGAAATCATTAATTACGTAAGGAGCTTAAGGCTCTATAAGTACATGGCAAGGTGAGAGAGAATGGATGAAGGGGGAATCGGGGGGAATTCCCATTGGGATCTTCGGAATCTCCAATTGGGTAATTAGAGATTGGGGGGATCACAATTGGGTGAGGTTGGGATTTGTGAGTACACCGCAACCCACTAGAACATTCCTAACCTAATCTATTATATAAAAGTACAAATACAAAAATGGGATTTGCAATCTATTTCTAACACAGGCTCGGCCAACTTCTTCGGTCCCGAACCACGTTGCGAACCCGAACCTAGACGCTCGGCGCTTCTGTAGCTTTCGCCAACCGGACCGCCCCAACCTATTCGCGTTGTTCTTGGCCTAGGCATTTATAGAACTACCTGGGGATGGAGATCACTCATGACCGCCAGGCTTGCACGATCACCCTCTCCCAGGAGTCCTACATCGACAACCTTCTCAAGCGGTTTGACATGGACTACAGTAACTCTGTCTCCACTCCACTCCCATTACCCGGTTAGTGTCCTCTCTTGGTACGTCTCCCCCGGACGCTACACTGCCTCGCATTGGTCTGCAGCCAAGAGGGTCCTCCGCTATCTACAAGCCACCAAGTCTCACATCCTCACTCTTGGTGGTACCCCTCTAGTCAAGCTCGAGGGATACACAGACTCCTTATGGGCCGATGACCAGACTGACAGACGCTCCTCCCAAGGGTACTGCTTCACCCTTGGTAGCGGAGTCATCAGCTGGCGCTCCACTCGGTCCTCTGCAGTCTCCTTGTCGTCCTGCGAGGCCGAGCTCTACGCAGGCACAATGGCTGCTCAAGAGGCACGCTGGCTCTCCTTTCTCCTCGCTCTGTTAGGCAACCCCCAGCAGTCTCCCATCCTGTGGTGTGACAACCAGAGCGCCATTCACCTCACCAAGGATCCTGTGTTCCACTCTCGTACCAAGCACATCGAGCTTTGTCATTTCTTCATCCAATATCTTGTTCAGAGTGACCAGCTGATGGTACGGTACATCGCCTCAGATTGCAACCTTGCCGACCTCTTTACCAAGGCTCTCAGCAAGGGTTACCACCATCGCCTTCTTTGTTCCATGGGGCTATGTGCTCCTTGACTGGGTTTGCAGTCTATGGGGGTGTGTTAGAAATAGATTGCAAATCCCACTTTTGTATTTGGACCTTGATATCCTAGTTTAGGTTATGAATTTTTTAGTGGGGTGTACTCACAAATCCCAACATCACCCAATTGTGATCCCCCCAATCTCCAATTGCCCAATTCGAGATTCCGGAGATCCCAATGGGGATTCCCTCCGATTCCCCCCTTCATCTATCCTCTCTCACCTTGACATGTACGTATAGAGCCTTGGGCTCCTTACCTAATTAATCATTTCAACTCTATTTCTTACAGGGGTCGCCAAAAACCGAGAATTGGTTCGACAGAAACCCAACCAACCCCAACTTGCAACAATGCGACAAACTCAACAACTAGGCATGCGACTAGGATCCCTGCGACAGAGCATTTGTTTAGCAACCCAGGGAAATACAGACCTTGAGAGGAAGGCCCGCACCCCAGGCACATGAGCATGCTGTAAGAAATAGAGTTGAAATGATTGATTAGGTAAGGAGCCCAAGGCTCTATAAGTACATGGCAAGGTGAGAGTGAATGGATGAAGGGGGAATTGGAGGGAATCCCCATTGGGATCTCCGGAATCTCCAATTGGGTAATTGGAGATTGTGGGGATCACAATTGGGTGAGGTTGGGATTTGTGAGTACACCCCAACCTACTAGAACATTCCTAACCTAAACTAGGATATAAAATTACAAATACAAAAGTGGTATTTGCAGTCTATTTCTAACACACCCCCATAGACTGCAAACCCGATCAAGGAGCACATAGCCCCATGGAACGGAGAAGGCGATGGTGGTCAGCCTTGCCGAGAGCCTTGGTAAAGAGGTCGGCGAGGTTGCAATCTGAGGCGATGTACCGTACCGTCAGCTGGTCACTCTGAACAAGATCTCGGATGAAGAAATGACGAAGTTCGATGTGCTTGGTGCGAGAGTGGAACACAGGATCCTTGGTGAGGTGAATAGCACTCTGGTTGTCACACCACAGGGTAGGCGACTGCTGGGGGCAGCCTAACTCAGCGAGGAGAAAGGAGAGCCAGCGTGCCTCTTGAGCAGCCATTGTGCCCGCGTAGAGCTCGGCCTCGCAGGACGACAGGGAGATTGCAGAGGACCGAGTGGAGCGCCAGCTGATAACTCCGCTACCAAGGGTGAAGCAGTACCCTTGGGAGGAGCGTCTGTCAGTCTGGTCATCGGCCCATAAGGAGTCTGTGTATCCCTCGAGCTTGACTGGAGAGGTACCACCAAGAGTGAGGATGTGAGACTTGGTGGCTTGTAGATAGCGGAGGACCCTCTTGGCTGCAGACCAATGCGAGGCAGTGTAGCGTCCGGGGGAGACGTACCGAGAGAGGACACTAACCGGGTAAGCCAACTCTGGTCGAGTGCACATTATGGCATACATGAGTGAACGGACTAGCTCAGGGTACGGGTCCTTGCAGGCGTCAGGAGACGGAACTGGAGGGGCCGTGAGCTGATGCTGTAGTGGGAGTGGAGTGGAGACAGAGTTACTGGAGTCCATGTCGAACTGCTTGAGAAGGTTGTCGATGTAGGACTCCTGGGAGAGGGTGATCATGCAAGCTTGGCGGTCACGAGTGAACTCCATCCCCAGGTAGTTCTTGAGGTCACCAAGATCCTTCATGAGAAGGGCGGAGCTGAGAGCAGACTGGACAGCTGCCATGTCGGCTGGATCTGTGGCGGCTAGAATGAAGTCGTCGACGTAGACGAGGATGTAGAAGGGCTCGGAGGAGTGACGAACGAAGAGACTGGAATCTGAGGCAGAGGGATGGAAGTCAAGTGCGAGGAGGACTTCCTTCACCTTGTTGTGCCACTCACGAGGAGCCTGGTTGAGGCCATACACTGGGCGCTTCAGCTTCCACACTGTGCTGGCAGGGTAAGTGCCAGGAAACCCCGGTGGGTGTTCCATGTGAACATCCCCCTTGAGCTGGCCTTGGAGAAAGGCGGAGGAGGCGTCCATGGACTTGATCTCGAAGTTGCCGCGAGCGGCTATATCAAGAAGAGCGCGCACAGTCGGGAGCTTGGCCGTAGGCGAGAATGTTTCGAAGAAGTCGAGATACTCCTTCTGGGTGAAACCCTTTGCCACGTATCGTGCCTTGAACAGTGGAGCTTCGCCTGGGAGTTGTTTGACTCGGAAGATCCATTTTCCGCCGACGATGTTGACACCGGAAGGGGGAACAACATCGTCAAAGCTGTTGTTGCGAATGAACGCCTCGTTCTCCACATCCATTGCTGCCTTCCACTCCTTCTTATAAGGCCCCGAGAGAGCTTCCTCTTTTGTGCGAGGAGTCGGAATGGTCGGGTTCTCGGTGAAGTTGAGGGAAGGGCAGTCAGTAATGTCCGGAAAGATGTGAGAGAGAAATTGGCAGACCGCGTGAAGGTCAAACAGCTCCTCATGCCTGTCCTCCAGAAGTGCACGGGGGGGAATACGGAAGGAGGGGACATCACCCCCGGCAGGAGGAGGCGGGGTGACCGAACACCGGATGGAGAAGGCGGCTGGTCCCCAGGCGAGAGGCGGAGCCGGTCCCTTGGAACGAGTGCGACTAGAGACCGGAGACGAAGGCGGCTGCGGTGGGACCGGAGGGACTGGGCGCCTCCGATAGGAGACTGGTGAGCCGGGCTCGACGCGCGGGGAAGGCGGAGCAGGAGGAGGTGCCGCTGCGGAGGATACTGGGGAGGCCGGGTGAGACACGCCGGACGGAGAAGGCCCCGGAGAAGGGGCAGCGGCCGGAGGTGGGGCATCGAAGTCTGCCCAAACAAGCGTCGGGGGAGGTGGAGGAGGCTCGCCCATGGTCGCAGAGTGGAACGGGCGTGTCTCTTCGAAGACGACATCACGGCTGCGAATCAGCTGTCTGGTGATTGGGTTGAGGAATAAGTAGTCTGGGGAGTCGGAGTTGTGCCCCAGGTACATGCAGGTCTGGGTTTTGGGACCAAGCTTGCCACCTTGCTTCCTGCGCATGTGGGGGCTTAGCAACACATACGCGGTACACCCCCAGACGCGTAGAGAGCGGGCGGAAGGCGTGACCCCAAGCCAGAGAGCGGTAGGTGTGGTGTCGGGCCGGTGGGGATGCGGATAAAGATTCTAGAGGAGTGCCGCATGGAAGAGGGCATATCCCCAGAGTGACCGTGGTGCGTTGGCGTGACTGAGAAGGCAGCGAGCGATCTGAACCAAGGTGTGGTTGCGGCTCTCTGCAATGCCGTTCTGCTGCGGGCTTTCGGGGAGCGTGAAGGTTTGCCGAATCCCTTGGGCCGCACAGAAGTTATCGAGTTTGCCATTGCGAAATTCTCCCCCGCCATCAGAATGGAGGCACTTCAGAGGAGTGCCGAACGTGACTTGAGCCTGGCGCACCCACGCCATGATGACATCAGCTGCCTCCGCCTTGGTATGCAGGAGGTGCACAGAAACGTACCGCGAGTGGTCATCGACTAGTGTAAGAAAGTACCGATGACCGCCTCGGGATGCGACTGGAGCTGGGCCCCAGACATCCATGTGCACTAGGTCCAGCGGAGTAGCTGCGACGGATGGGGAGGAAGGGTGCGGCTGCTGCCTGAGCTTGCTCTTGGTGCAGTCCAGGCAGGTGGGTGCAGGTGAGTCTGTTGGTGGAGGAAGCGTCGACGGGAGGCCAAGAAGAAGTTTCTTGGAAGCGATGTCGGCAAGTGTACGGAAGTTGGGGTGACCCAAGCGATGGTGGTAGAGGATGGTTGGGTTGGCGAAGCTGCGACACGAACACGGAGTGGTGCAGGCAGCTTGCGCTTGGGAGAGGGCGGCGAGAGGTGCAGCTGAACGCAGCGTGTAGAGCTTGCTACTGTTGAGTGTGAAGCGTGCTAGGAGCTTGTTGGACTTAGGGTCGAAGAGGTCACAGTGATCCGAGTGTGCTGGGAAGATCGTGGTGACGCCTGCCCGTTGGAGCTCGTGTTGGGCCACAAGATTGTGGCGTAGTGTGGGAACACACATTCCTGTCACACTGCCCGAAGGAAAAGCTGGGCACGGAACTGTGGAAAAGCTCTTGGCGTGTGTTGTGAAACTGGAGTCTGCTCCAAGTAGACGGATTGGTGTCTCGTATGGCTTGAAGGAGTGTTCTTCCTTGAGAACCGTGTGAGTGGCCCCACTGTCGAGGTGAACTCTATTGTTGCTAAGGTGCTTTGTGAGCCAGGATACTGCGAAATTGTCTCATTAATCATGGCAGTGCCAGGGAACAACATGTTGAGGCGCACATCAGCAGGTGCAGCCACAGCAGCCTGCACGGATTCTTGCGCTTCGACTTGATTGACTTGGCGAGGAGCACGATTGACCATCCAGCTTGGCGGCTCGGAGGCGGTCCCATTGACGGCATACCACTCGTCATCCTTCTTCTTAAAGCAGGAGGCAAGGGCGTGGTTGGTGCTGCCACACACCTGGCCAGCACGAGGGCCACGCTTGATGACGTAGGGACACGGGGGGAAGCTGTTGCGCTGGAATGGCGCCGAAGCGGCATAGGCTTGAGGCACGGGAGCGCGGATTGCATTGGCCTTGGCTTGAGCGCTGTTGTCCTTTTCGGCAGAAAGGAGCGCGGATGAGACCTTGGCAAATGTGAGGTCTGCAGGAGCAAGGCCCAAGAGCATCTTGCGTGTGACTTCGTATGCCGGAGTGAGGCCGACTAGGAGAGCGGCTGCAGGGGCTTGCTCGGGGAAGACTATCCCCAACTGTTTGAGTTCACCATGAATGGACTGCACCTTGGTGACATTGTCCGCCATGCCTGGCGAGTCCTCGAGCCGCACTTGGAACATAGTGGGGATGAGTATAGCAACTCCCACTGCAGTCTTGTTCAGGAAGCGATCTTCGAGGTAGAGCCAAATGGCGTTGGCAGACGGGTAATTGTGGTAGGTTTCGACGAGTTCAGGAGGAGTGGTGCCCATGAAGACACTAATGACCGCACCATCGGCCTTCTCCCAATTCTTGTACTTGAGCAGTGCAGCAGTATAAACTTCTTCGGCGGCGGCATTAGCTGGATCGGCGGACCTCTCGGGTTTAGGAGGCTCTTTGCCGTCACCGATGTTGAGAAGGACGTCGGTGAGCTCGAGCCCCTTCACCTCGCCACTGAGAAGGTGCTTGTCGACACCATAGCGCCAAGCCTTGTAGTGGAGCATGTACCGTCCGGCTCGAGACGAAGGAGCGGGATCGGGTTGGCGAGTGAAGTGGTTCAGTAGGCCATTGTCGGTGTGCAGCGCGGCACTTCTGGAAATTGGTCGACGAGAATTGCTGAAAATCACTCTGACGGCTGTATCAAAATGCCGCTAAGTAGGAAATGGCGTCGGCGAAAATTCGTTAAAATGCCGACTTGAAACTGAATCTGAGCCTATGTCTAACCCCGGACCCACACACCCCCCCACACACCCCCAGGCCCTGTCCCGCAGCTAGACAGCTCCGCAACCAGCTCCGCAACCAGCTCCGCAACCAGCTCCGCAACCAGCTCCGCAACCAGCTCCGCTCCGCTTCAACCTGTGTACCTGCTCTTGATTTGACGCGTGACGTTCGTGGAGGCGATTTCGCGAGGGGAGTTCGCCTATTCTGGCGGGGTCTGAGGGGAAACTCGAGAACGAGTTTTAAGAGATGGTCGAAATTGAGATTCGACCAAGGAGAACCGAGGAAGAAATCGACGATGAGAAGCGTGAAAGCTTCAGAGATGAGAAATTCAACGAGGTCGAGCGCGAAGGCGGTCGACGATGAGAGGAGCGACTGTAGAGTGGAGCACGTTGAAATTCCGACGACTCGAAACGAATGTCGCGACGATGAAGTGCGCGTAGCGCGGGCACGTTAAGATTAGGACCTTGATCCGCGTGTGCGGATAGGTCGCTCTGATACCATATAAGAAATAGAGTTGAAATGATTGATTAGGTAAGGAGCCCAAGGCTCTATAAGTACATGGCAAGGTGAGAGAGAATGGATGAAGGGGGAATTGGAGGGAATCCTTATTGGGATCTCTGGAATCTCCAATTGGGTAATTGGAGATTGGGGGGATCACAATTGGGTGAGGTTGGGATTTGTGAGTACACCCCAACCCACTAGAACATTCCTAACCTAAACTAGGATATAAAAGTACAAATACAAAAGTGGTATTTGCAGTCTATTTCTAACACATGCAGTAACACAGAGACAAGCTCCATGGCTTCAACGAACGCAGGAGCTGAACCTACCTATGTAGAGAGGACGCGAAGGCAGCGGACTCCCATTCGCCTCGACACAGACTACTCTTCCGCCTCGACGCCCATCTCCCTCACACCACGCCACTATTCTCCCTGCCTCCTCGACGCGTTTTTCCCTTCCGCTATGTCGCATATCTCCCTACCCCCACGGCGCATGTCTCCTTTCCACCACGGCGCATATCTCACTTCTGCCACAGCGCGTATCTCTCTTGCGCCACGGTGCGGTACCCCCTCCGAGCGCAATGCGTATCTCCCTGGCACTACGGCGCGTAACTCCCTTTCGCCCAGCGACGGAGCACCCATCTGTCTCTGTGCCATTCTCCCAACCTCTGTGTCGCCCATCACCCTTCCGCCCCGGAGCCCGACTCTCTGCCGCCTCGACGCATTTCTCCCATCTGCCTCAGCACATTTCGCCCATCCGCCTTGACGCTCTTGTCCCTTCCGCCTCGACGCCTTTCTTCCTTCCGCCGCAACACTATTGTCCCTCCCGCCTTGCTGCGACTGTCCCTAGCGCCTCTACACATTTCACCCTTCCGCCTCAACGTCCTTCTCCCTGGCGCCGAGATGCCCCCCTCTGGTCCTCCTCTACGCGTTTCTCCTAGCCGCACCTCCGCGTTTCCACCATCTGCCTCGCCGCCCTATTCCCTTCCACCTCACCGACCTACTCCCTTCCGCCTCGCCCACCCTACTCCCTTCCGCCTCGCCGCCCTACTCCCTTCCGCCAGGACGCCCTACTCCCTTCCGGCATGACGCCCTTCTCCCTTCCGCCTTGATGCCCTACTCCCTTCCGCCTCGACGCCCTACTCCCTTCCGCCTTGCCCTACTCCCTTCCACCTCGACGCCCTACTCCCTTCCGCCTCAACGCCCTTCTCCTTTTCCCATCAACACCCATGACCTTTACGCCTGACGCCCATCGCCCTGCTCATCGTCGCCGCGCCCCACAATCCCGCAACAGGACGATAAACAAAGGGGGAACGTCCCGTCCGCTATGACCCACGCCAGCCTACTTCCATCCCCACGACGCACCCAAGCTACCCCGCTCCCACCCCCCATCCCGCCCATGCTCCTCCCATCTACTCCCATCCCGTCCATTCTCCCCCTATCTCCACCCATACGCACTCATCTCCTCCTATCCGATTCCATCGCCACCCATAATGAAGATTAAACGGGTTCGACCCGTAGCAAGCCACAGAGTAGTCTCTTAGATCGATACTAAGCTAGGCTAAGAAGTAAGAAAGGTAATGCGAAATGGTGACTAGTAAGGAAACGCAGACAATTAGTCCGGATGCACGTGTACGCGTTTCGGCAAAAGAGCCTTCATCAGCACACCAACGATCAGACTTCCTCACTGATCACTTCTTCTACTGCCCTTCTTGCTTGAGCTTGAGAAATCTGAGCCATCAAGCCTCTCAAAGAATCACGGCTCCAAGTGGAGCGCTCCGCCAGCTACTTTTCTAGCTGTCAAAGTTTTGCAAACACTCATGCAGATTGGGAAGCTCTAGAATTTACGTCACCATCTTTTGGGCGACATCCAACTGGTTACAAATTCCCAGCTACACTAGATTAGCTCTAAACAATCTGTTACAAAACTTGCTAGGCAATTTGCATGGTGTAACAAACCGAGGAAAATGAAGTCCTTGAATTTGCAGGGTATTTTTGAGATTAAAAAAAAAAAAACCCAGCGCTATAACCATGGTTCTTGGACATCTTCGTAACTTCAGGGCAAGGGGGGCTTCCCTCGGTCTTCTTGAAGAGTATTTCTTCAGCAGATGTTGACGGTCTTGGAACTTCACAGTCTTAAATACTCCTTGAAGAAAATTCGGTGGTTATCCCACGGGCTCTAAGCCTCTGATAAAATGACACTTTCCTTTCAAGAAATGTATGAAAGGAGGTGTTTTTGATGCAGTGTCTCTTGAGTTCACTGCTTATGAAACCTACCTTACAGTCCTTAGAATGGTAAGAACTGAAGGGAAGGTACAAATACCGATTCAGTGGCTTCTAGAAAGTGGCCACATCCAAGCGATTATGCTCCATCCTTTCTCCTGTATAAAGAGTTAGGTCTAGGAAGTCAATGCTATTAGCACTGATCTCCCAAATGAGTTTAACCGAAGGCCTCAGATATTTAAAGATCTCCAGATATTGCTTGAGTTCTTCAATACTTCCATCCCAGAGTATAAGGCCACCGTCAATATACCTCTGGAGAAGATCGTTCTCCTTTTCAGCTCCCGGTCTAGCCAGCTCATATATAGGATGACAAAAACCGGTGCCACAGGAGTTCCCATCGCTGTCCCCTGGATCTGTCTATATACAGAATCATCAAACATTACAATGGATTTTGTCATCACCCACATAAGTAAACTAACAATCAAAGGCTGCAGAGGATTATGCTCACTCCTCAGAAATCTATCAACGACATCTATGCCTTCGACGATAGGAATACAGGGGTACAAGCTCTGAACATCATATGTACAAAGAATTGTTCCTTTGGGAAGAGAAAAGTTCTCCAAAAGCAGAACTAAAGAGAGACTATCCTTCAGGTAAGTGTCTTGTTTTTCCAACAGATGTCAGAGCTGAAAATCCAGCCACTTGGAAACAACTGTAGTGGACCACGAGTGGGAGGCAGCGATGGGCCAACCAACAGGTTCTCTTTTGTGCATTTTCAGGAGCACATAGAAGAATGCTGGTTTCCACCCAGAGGATGGTGGCTGAATCAGGGCATCCCACATCCGCTTGGTAAGGATTTGGAAAAATTATTGGCGAATCCTGGAGAAATCCGATAGCACGTGTGACAATGGAAATCCCTGAAGTTTATGGTACACCCGAGTGTCTTCAAGGTGTTGAAGACAAAGACAGAGTGTTTTCGAGTGTTGTTTGTCCAGAACGGTGATCCCTAAGTTTCACCACAATGGAAGCATCAGAAGAAAGATCCCTCAAAGCAGATCTTAGTGGTTGAGGCAGATTTGAATGTCGCTTCGGTTGCACATTCAAAATCAGCTGCTGCAGTTCTCGACTGTATTTCTCCTGAATGCCCTCCAGCTGAGCGTTCTTCTTATCAGTAGGAACTTCCCAGGTTGAATTCGGGATGCGAAATTGATGATCGACGGATGATGACCCAAAGAAATTTCGAAGGCGAAGGATTCGGGCGAAGACATCGTACTCCCTCATGATTTCTTCAGTTAAGGTGAACTCTGTTGGAGTAGGAGTGGGAACGAAATTCAGTCCCAAGCCGAGGACTTTTTCTTCATTCCTCGTCAAGGGTCGACTACTCAAGCTGAAGATACTTTGGTTGAGGATACATCGCTGAATTTGAGATTCTGTCATCGTGCAAAAGTAGTGAAGAGCAAGATCACAATCAGACAGCTGCTCTAGCCTCTTCCCGATGGATACCCTCCTCCTCGGGCTCGTCCGCCTCCTCCGCCTAAACCTCCGTTTCTTCCTCTGCCCCTCCCACCCCCCCTCCCCATCCCGTTTTTTGACTCCATTGAAACTCCAGGCTGCTGCTGCTACTGCTACTGCTGCTGCTGCTGGCTGGCGCCAGACTGCTGCTGCTGCTGCTGCCAGGCGCTAAGCTGCTGATGTTGCTGCCAGGTGCCAGGCTGCTGCTGCTGTTGCCAAGTACCTGGAGTTCCAACCAGAGTTGGATAAACGAGGGTCATTGTTGTAAAAGGGCTGGTATTGACGGGGGTAGAAAGATTGCTGCTGCAGATGCTGTTGCTGATGACGCCACTGCTGCTGCTGCTGTAGCTGTCCCTGTTGCTGCTGCTGTAACTGCTACTGTGGCTGCTGTTGCTTAGAAAAATCCCGGTCTTGCTGATTCTTCTTGAAGCCCTCCTTCTCCACAGCCTCAACTCGCTTCGAGAGCTGAGACTGAGTCTTTTCCACGACTTCAGCAAGGGTGGGCTCTAACTCCATGTTTTCTGCAGTAGCTTTTGCAGTCTCCTTCCGATGCGCCTCCTTCTGGGTAGCTTCCTGTCGACCGAGATGTGCGAAGGTTTCTTCCACGGTGATTTCCTTTAAGGAATTCGAAAATTGCAGCAGCAATTTCTGCTCCCAATCATCGAAGCTGTCCCCGAAGACTGTAGAAGGCCCAATCTTACGAGTCTTCTGCAGTTAATGGCGAAATTCTTCATAGGCGTTGTCGATCTGAGACTTCAGCTTCAGAAGTTCCTTGTCGTAGAGATTGATAAGATCTTCGAAGCATCCCTTATGGTACTCACGCTCCAACCTCTTAAACTATTCATCTCCCTCCATCTTAATCGCGGCATCAGTACCCAGGTAAGTCATCGGCTGCGACATAAAACTCTTGGGCATCTTTCCTTCAGCAAACAGCTGCTTAAGGCGCTGCACCTTGGTTGACATCTTCAACTGCTTGGCAAGCGCCTCACGATAAATCTTGCTGTAGGTATTAAGCTGCTGCAGAAAAACGTTAGGAATCTTCAGTTCTTCAGCAAGAGTAGATGTTCCAGATGACGATGCTCCAGACTGACACGCCAAGAGAGCATTCAGTGCTGCTCCAAGAACCTCCTGTTGGTGTTGGAGCACCTGATTCTGCTGAAGCAGCTGCTGTTGGATAGAGACCTTGACATGCGTTTGATCAGTGGCTCCAACTTGAAATCCAGCTGATTAAGGCACAGCGCCACCCATCGACCCTGATGCAGCGTTGATCGCAACCATCCTTAATGCTTCTGCCGCTTCTTCGGCTTCCACAGCTCGGATAAAGAGTTCCGTCGTAGGTGACACTTCAGGTTCTTCTTCCGAATCAAGAACCACAACGGGTTTACTCGTCTTCAGAATCTTCGGTATACTCAGTGCAGGATAAAAATCACGAATTGCTGGTCATAACAGAGATCGAGATAAAAGCATAGGTGATAGTAACGATCTTGCTTAAACGAAACTGGAAAGCTGAGGTCAGTGCAAAATGAGCTTCTTAGTAGCATGCGCATGATCAGTAGATCATCGAAGTAGATTATTCTTAGGCGATCTCTCAGCTGCGGTTCGCTTCAGTCGTAAGTCGTCAGTCATGAAATTCATTAAAAAAAAAAACGGAATCAAGAAACGGTAACAGACTCTCGGGCTCGGCAAATCCCAAAACTCGTACAGACGAGTGTCGTCACAATGAAGATTAAATGGGTTCGACCCGCAGCAAGCCACGGAGTAGTCTCTTATCGATACTAAGCTAGGCTAAGAAGCAAGAAAGGTAACGCGAAATCGTAACTAGTAAGGAAACCCAGACAATTAGTCCAGATGCACGTGTACGCGTTTCGGCAAACGAGCCTTCATCAGCACACTAACAATCAGACTTCCCCACTGATCACTTCTTCTACTACCCTTCTTGCTTGAGCTCGAGAAATCCGAGCCATCAAGCCTCTCAAAGAATCACTGCTCCAAGTGGAGCGCTCCGCCAGCTACTTTTCTAGCTGTCAAAGTTTTGCAAACACTCATGCAGATTGGGAAGCTCCAGAAGGTACGTCACCAACTTTTGGGCGACATCCAACTGGTTAGAAATTCCCAGCTATACTAGTTTAGCTCTAAACTAATCTGTTACAAAACTTGCTAGGCAATTTCCAAGCTGTAATAAACTGAGGAAAATGAAGTCCTTGAATTTGCAGGGAACCCACTCATCTCCTCCTATCCCATTCCATCTCCACCCATACCCACTCATCTCCTCCTATCCGATCCCATCTCCACCCATACCCACTCATCTCCTGCTATCCCATCCCATCTCCACCCATGCCCACTCATCTCCTCCTATCTGATCCCATCTCCACCCATACCCACCCATCTCCTCCTATCCCATCCCATCTCCACCCATACCCACTCATCTCCTCCTATCCCATCCCATCTCCACCCATACCCACTCATCTCCTCCTATCCCATCCCATCTCCACCCATACCCACTCATCTCCTCCTATCCTGTCCCATGTCTTCCCATCCCGTCCCATTTCCACCGATCAACACCCATCCCGCCCTATCTCCTCACAACACCTCCCATCCCCTCCTATCCCCACCCATCTCCTGAAACATCCCGTCAATTCTCCTGCCATCTCCACCCATCTCCCTCCATCTCCTCCCATCCCGCCCCACCTCCTCCCACCTCCTCCCATCCCGCCCCATGTCCACCCATGTCCACCCATCTCCTCCAGTCCCGTCCTGCCTCCTCTCATCTCCTCCAGCCCGAACCCATCCCCCCTCAGCTCCTACCATCCCATCCCATCCCCACTCAGCTCATCCCACCCATCCTGACCCATCTCCACCCATCTCTTGAAGCATCTCCTCTGATCTATGCATGACAACTCCACCCATCTCCACACATCTCCACCATCTCCACCTATCCCATCCCATCTCCTCCCAACTCCTCCCATTCCGCCCCATTTCCTCTGATCTCCTCCCATCTCGTTCCATCCCCACTCATCTCCAGTAATATCCCGTCCATTCTCCCGCCATCTCCACCCATCTCCTCCTATCCCATCCCATCTCCTCCCTCCTCCTCCCACCCCGTCCTATCCCCATGCATCTCCGCCCATCCCATCCCATCTTTGCCCGTAACTCAGGCACTACTGAAGGGCCGGCATGGAAAACAGGACAAGGGTGCCAGCTGTTGGGCCTGTTTGGCAACAAGTGAGGCAGCTAGGGATAAATAGCAGCCTGAGTGATACAATCACAGGAACTTAGATAGCCATAGGAGAGAGAGAGAGAGAAACTTCCCTTGATACACAGATGGTTTCATACTGTGTGTGGGCCATGCCCTTCTGTTGCTAAGGATTTGGATTGTGATGTATAAGGACAAGCATCAACACTAAACATGCAACTGCACGCACCAAACACTTCACCGCAAAACCCAGCAGTTTCCTTGCAAACACCGGGAAACCAAGAAGTGCTATCAACTGGATAACCGCTTCCAACAGTTGATGCTTCCAATAGGGTCCAGTGGATGCCTGTGATGGGTCCAAGCCAGCAGTGGATCCTTAGAAACACTGGAAACAAATAACGATGGGGTCAAACTGCCGCTAAAATTGAGCCCCATGCCCCCTGGTTCACCAATTCTACTCCCCAACCTAGAATGCGCAGCATCTGCACCGCAGTCTGCTCAGGAACAGGGCTGTGAAAATGTTGGTTGGAGAAGGCTATGAGCAGAAGATTTGACAGCTCCGAAATTTCTTCAGCACTTCGTTATGGCGCCCAGAAAACTCGCGATCTTCGAAAAGCTATATCTGAAGATTGAATCGATGAAACACTGTGAAATTCGAGTATGTTGTTGCTTGCAGCATCAGCTTTCCAATGCAAGTTGAATCACTCGATTCTGTAGCCTACCGAGTGAGCTATGGCATTTGGCGCACTGGGGGGTAATTGCAAGAAAACAGAACTTTGATTAATTGAAATGAGAGAGGGCATACAAGCGTAAGTACTAACCATAGAAGAGGGTTGGAAGGGATAAGGGAAATCGGAGGGAATCCCAAGGGAATCCTCCCAAATCGTGGAGATTTGGGATGGATTGGGTTGGGATAGGTTGGAGATAAAAAAAAAGCTACACCCAACCTAACAAATATTCCTAACCCTAAACCAACAAATGACGAACACACAAATGTGCAACATTCCAGCCTATCTCCAACAGTAATCTGTCTTAGGAGAAGTTGACAGTCCTCAGAGTCAATATCATTGAAGGTTACAAGTTCAAAGACATGATGAAAAACATTGAAGCACAGTTTTGGAAGGTGGGGTAGGAAGGGAAGGATGAAAGGGAAGGACCCTGAAGGCCCTTGGTCAAGAACATGACAAGAGTCAATTTTTTGACTCCCCATCCTCAGGTTCAACCAGCCTGGCCAGACAAAATTCACACTGTGCCAGGTTGGCCTCCAAACCCCAAATGCTGCAGCTGCAAGATGAGGACAAAAGTCCCACACATACTGGTCCCTCCTCGTTATAGGGCTCTCCAACCTTGGTGTAGCAGCTGCCAAGGACTTTCAAGAAATTGTAACAATCCATCAACTGTTTCTTTGTAACTTCTTCATTAAGCTCCGATTCCAACAATTCTTGGCTCGTTGGAATGTGCTCGATGTCATGCACAATCCAAGCGCATCTGCACAAGCACAAGATGAACATGCAAAGACATGAAAACCCAACAAACCACGCAAACAGCATAGCACACGAAACACATGCAAACGAACTGATGTGAACAGACGACAGGATGACATGCAAACGAATATGCACCAACAGAAAACTCTCGTCACCCGCCCGACTCCAGTCCCACACCAGTGCCACTCCAGTCCCACTCCCTCCCGACTCCAGTCCCACTCCCCTCCCACTCCGGCAGCTCTGCTCAGCATCCCGGCCATTGCTGGCCACCTTGTTTCCACCCCTTCCCAACCCCCAGCCCGCACCTTCAGCGTCCCCGAACAGCGCCTGACCTACTCCACTCCAACTCCAGTCCTACCCCCTTCCCACTCCGGTCCCATTCCACTCCGACTCCAGTCCCACTCCCTTCCCACTCCCTTCCCACTCCGGTCCCACTCTATTCCCACTCCCTTCCCACTCCGGTCCCACTCCCTTCCCACTCAGGTCCCACTCGCTTCCCACTCCCTCCCAACTCCAGTCCGACTCCCTTCGCACTCCGGCAGCTCTGCTCAGCATCCCGGCCATTCCTGGCCACCTCGTTTCCACCCCTTCCCAACCACCAGCCCCCACCTTCAGCGTCCCTGAACAGCGCCTGACCTACTCCACTCCAACTCCAGTCCTACCCCCTTCCTACTCCGGTCCCACTCCATTCCGACTCCAGTCCCACTACCTTCCCACTCCCTTCCCACTCCGGTCCCTCTCTAATCCTACTCCCTTCCCACTCCGGTCCCTCCCTAATCCCACTCCCTTCCCACTCCAGGCCCACTCCCTTCCAACTCAGGTCCCACTCCCTTCCCACTCCAGTCCCACTCCCTCCCGACTCCAGTCGCGCTCCCTTCCCACTCCAGCAGCTCTGCTGAGCATCCCGGCCATTTCTGGCCACATCGTTTCCACCCCTTCCCAACCCCCAGCCATTTATGGGACGCTCCTGAAACACAGGAAAAGGGTGGGAGGGGAGAAGGAGTAGGATGCTCCCCAAACCATGCTTCCCAAGGGATGCTTCCCAAACCATGCTACCAAGGGATGCTGTCCATGCCATGCTACCCAAGCCATGCTGCCCAACCATGCTGCCCAACGGATGCTGCCCAAGCCGTGCTGTCCAAGGGATGCTGCCCAAACCATGCTATCCAAGCCGATGCTGTCCGAGGGATGCTGCCCAAGGGATGCTGCCTGAGCCATGCTGCCCAAACCATGCCGCCCAAGCCATGCTTGTTAGAAATAGACTACAAATCCCACTATTGTATTTGTACTTTGATATCCTACTGAAGGTTATGAATGTTCTAATGGGTTGGGATGTACTCACAAATCCCAATCTCACCCAATTGTGATCCCCCCAATCTCCAATTACCCAATTGGAGATTTCGGAGATCTCAATGGGGATTCCCTCCGATTCCCCCCTTCATCCATTCTCTCTCAACTTGCCATGTACTTATAGAGCCTTGGGCTCCTTACCTAATTAATCACTTTCAACTCTATTTCTTATATGGTATCAGAGCGACCTATCCGCACACGCGGATCAAGGTCCTAATCTCAACGTGCCCGCGCTACGAGCACTTCATAAACGCGACATTCGTTTCGAGTCGTCGGAATTTCGACGTGCTCCGCTCAACAGTCGCGCCTCTCATCGTCGACCGCCTTCGCGATCGACCTCGTTGAATTTCTCATCTCTGAAGCTTTCATGCTTCTCATCATCGATCTCCTCCTTGGTTCTCTTTGGTCGAATCTCAATTTCGACGATCTCTTAAAACTCGTTCTCGAGTTTCCCCTCAGACCCCGCCAGAATAGGCGAACTCCCCTCGCGGAAACGCCTCCACGAACGTCTCGCGTCAAGCAAGAGCAGGTACACAGGTGGAAGCGGAGCGGAGCTGGTTGCGGAGCTGGTTGCGGAGCTGTATAGCTGCAGGACAGGGCCTGGGGGTGTGTGAGGGGGTGTGTGGGTCCTGGGTTAGACAAAGTCTCAGATTCAGTTTCAAGTCGGCATTTTAACGAATTTTCGCTGACGCCATTTCCTTCTTCGCGGCATTTCAATGAAGCCGTCAGAATGATTTTCAGCAATTCTCGTCGATCCATTTCCAGAAGTGCCGCGCTGCGCTCCGAAGTACCTATCGTTAACTTAAGAGCGTCGCTTCGCGAAAATCAAGCGGCAATGGCTTACTCAACCACTTCACTCGCCAACCCGATCCCGCTCTTTCGTCTTGAGCCAGATGGTACATGCTCCAACTACAAGGCTTGGCGCTATGGTGTCAACAAGCACCTCCTCAGTCGCGAGGTGAAGGGGCTTGAGCTCACCGACGTCCTTCTCAACATCGGTGATGGCAAAGAGCCTCCTAAACCCGAGAGGTCCGCCGATCCAGCTAATGCCGCCGTCGAAGCAGTTTATGCTGCTGCACTGCTCAAGTACAAGAATTGGGAGAAGGCCGATGGTATGGTTATTAGTGTCTTCATGGGCACCACTCCTCCCGAACTCGTCAAAACCTACCACAACTACCCGTCTGCCAACGCCATTTGGCTCTACCTCGAAGACCGCTTCCTGAACAAGACTGCAATGGGAGTTGCTATACTTATCCCCAGCATGTTCCAAGTGCGGCTCAAGGACTCGCCAGGCATGGCGTACTATGTCACCAAGGTGCAGTCCATTCATGGTGAACTCAAACAGTTGGGGATAGTCTTCCCCGAGCAAGCCCCTGCAGCCGCTCTCCTAGTCGGCCTCACTCCGGCATACGAAGTCACACGCAAGATGCTCTTGGGCCTTGCTCCTACGGACCTCACATTTGCCAAGGTCTCATCCGCGCTCCTTTCTGCCGAAAAGGACAAGGGCGCTCAACCCTAGGCCAATGCAATCCACGCTCCCGTGCCTCATGCCTATGCCACTTCAGCACCATTACAGCGCAATCGCTTCCCCCCGTGTCCCTACGTCATCAAGCACGGCCCTTATGCCGGCACCAACCACGCCCTTGCCTTCTACTTTAAGAAGAAAGATGACGAGTGGTATGCCGTCAATGGGACCGCCTTGAAGCCGCCAAGCTGTGTAAGAAATAAAGTTGAAATGATTGATTAGGTAAGGAGCCCAAGGCTCTATAAGTACATGGCAAGGTGAGAGAGAATGGATGAAGGGGGAATTGGAAGAAATCCCCATTGGGATCTCCGGAATCTCCAATTGGGTAATTGGAGATTGTGGGGATCACAATTGGGTGAGGTTGGGATTTGTGAGTACACCCCAACCCACTAGAACATTCACAACTTAAACTAGGATATAAAAGTACAAATACAAAAGTGTTATTTGCAGTCTATTTCTAACACACCTCCATAGACTGCAAACCTGGTCAAGGAGCATATAGCCCCATGGAACAGAGAAGGTGATGGTGGTCAGCCTTGCCGAGAGCCTTGGTAAAGAGGTCGGCGTGGTTGCAATCTGAGGCGATGTACCGTACCGTCAGCTGGTCACTCTGAACAAGATCTCGGATGAAGAAATGACGAAGTTCAATGTGCTTGGTGCGAGAGTGGAACACATGATCCTTGGTGAGATGAATGGCACTCTGGTTGTCACACCACAGGGTGGGCGACTGCTGGGGGTAGCCTAACTCAGCGAGGAGAAAGGAGAGCCAGCGTGCCTCTTGAGCAGCCATTGTGCCCGCGTAGAGCTGGGCCTCGCAGGACGACAGGGAGACTGCAGAGGACCGAGTGGAGCGCCAGCTGATGACTCCGCTACCAAGGGTGAAGCAGTACCCTTGGGAGGAGCGTCTGTCAGTCTGGTCATCGGCCCATGAGGAGTCTGTGTATCCCTCGAGCTTGACTGGAGAGGTACCACCAAGAGTGAGGATGTGAGACTTGGTGGCTTGTAGATAGCGGAGGACCCTCTTGGCTGCAGACCAATGCGAGGCAGTGTAGCGTCCGGGGGAGACGTACCGAAAGAGGACACTAACCGGGTAGGCCAAGTCTGGTCGAGTGCACATCATGGCATACATGAGTGAACCGACTAGCTCAGGGTACGGGTCCTTGCAGGCGTCAGGAGAAGGAACTGGAGGGGCCGTGAGCTGATGCTGTAGTGGGAGTGGAGTGGAGACAGAGTTACTGGAGTCCATGTCGAACCGCTTGAGAAGGTTGTCGATGTAGGACTCCTGGGAGAGGGTGATCGTGCAAGCCTGGCGGTCACGAGTGATCTCCATCCCCAGGTAGTTCTTGAGGTCACCAAGATCCTTCATGAGAAGGGCGGAGCTGAGAGCAGACTGGACAGCTGCCATGTCGGCTGGATCTCTGGCGGCTAGAATGAAGTCGTCGACGTAGACGAGGATGTAGAAGGGCTCGGAGGAGTGACGAACGAAGAGACTGGAATCTGAGGCAGAGGGATGGAAGTCAAGTGCGAGGAGGACTTCTTTCACCTTGTTGTGCCACTCACGAGGAGCCTGCTTGAGGCCATACACTGGGCGCTTCAGCTTTCACACTGTGTTGGCAGGGTAAGTGCCAGGAAACCCCAGTGGGCATTCCATGTGAACATCCTCCTTGAGCTGGCCTTGGAGAAAGGCGGACGAGGCGTCCATGGACTTGATCTCGAAGTTGCCGCGAGCGGCTATATCAAGAAGAGCGCGCACAGTCGGGAGCTTGGCCGTGGGCGAGAATGTTTCGAAGAAGTCGAGATACTCCTTCTGGGTGAAACCCTTGATGTTGACGCGCACATCAGCAGGTGCAGCCACAGCAGCCTGCACGGATTCCTGCGCTTCGACTTGATTGACTTGGCGAGGAGCACGATTGACCATCCAGCTTGGCGGCTTTGAGGCGGTCCCATTGACGGCATACCACTCGTCATCCTTCTTATTAAAGCAGGAGGCAAGGGCGTGGTTGGTGCCGCCACACACCTGGCCGGCACGAGGGCCGCGCTTGATGACATAGGGACACGGGGGGAAGCGGTTGCACTGGAATGGCGCCGAAACGGCATTGGCTTGAGGCACGGGAGCGCGGATTGCATTGGCCTTGGCTTGAGTGCTGTTGTCCTTTTCGGCAGAAAGGAGCGCGGATGAGACCTTGGCAAATATGAGGTCTGCAGGAGCAAGGCCCAAGAGCATCTTGCGTGTGACTTCGTATGCCAGAGTGAGGCCGACTAGGAGAGCGGCTGCAGGGGCTTGCTCGGGGAAGACTATCCCCAACTGTTTGAGTTCACCATGAATGGACTGCACCTTGGTGACATAGTCCGCCATGCCTGGCGAGTCCTCGAGCCGCACTTGGAACATGCTGGGGATGAGTATAGCAACTCCCACTGCAGTCTTGTTCAGGAAGCGATCTTCGAGGTAGAGCCAAATAGCATTGGCAGACGGGTAGTTGTGGTAGGTTTCGACGAGTTCGGGAGGAGTGGTGCCCATGAAGACACTAATGACCGCACCATCGGCCTTCTCCCAATTCTTGTACTTGAGCAGTGCAGCAGCATAAACTGCTTCGGCGGCGGCATTAGCTGGATCGGCGGACCTCTCGGGTTTAGGAGGCTCTTTGCTGTCACCGATGTTGAGAAGGACGTCGGTGAACTCGAGCCCCTTCACCTCGCGACTGAGGAGGTGCTTGTGTTAGAAACTGAAAGGTTCAGTTTATTGATGAAGGAAAGGCATTACATAGGAAGAGAGAGATGAGCTAGGAAGGGAAGGTTGGAAGGGAAGGGGGGGTTAGGACCAATCACAAGGGAGGGAGGATCCTTCCAAATGTGGTTGACCACCAGTTGGAGGTGGTCCAAGTGTGGTGTACCACCAGTGGTTTAGCCAACCCACTTGTGGTGCCCCCACAATTGTGGTCCTTGTGTTTGGGGGCTCCAACCACAATTGGGATGTAAACACAATCTACACGACTAGCATAGCATGGTATATTCTAACACAACCCCATAGCATGCAAAGCTAGTGTATATGTAGGGTACAACCCCAGAATCAGGAAGGGGGGCGGGGCCCAAGGCCGAGAAGGCGGAGGAGGGCAAAGTGCGCGATCTTCGGGAGGGCCTTGGTGAAGATGTCGGCCAAGTTGGCCTCTGCAGCGATCTTGCGGACCACCAAGTGACCTTGCTGGACCAACTCTCGAACGAAGAAATAGCGGAGTTCAATGTGCTTGTAGCGGCCATGGAAGACAGGGTCCTTTGTGAGATGGATGGTGCTGGCATTGTCGCACCAGAGGGTGGGACAGCGCTGAGGAGCACCGATCTCAGCAAGGAGGAAGGTGAGCCAGCGATTCTTCTGAGCGGCCATGGTGCAAGCATAGAGCTCAGCCTCGCAGGATGAGAGGGCGATGGAGGAGGAGCGAGTGGAGCGCCAGCTGATGAGGCCGCTGCCAAGGGTGAAGCCGTAGCCTTGAGAGGAACGGCGATCCGGCTGGGAGTCAGCCCAGGAGGAGTCACTGAAGCCAGAGAGGAGGGGAGGAGAAGAGCCTCCGAGGGTGAGGACATAGTCCTTGGTACCACGGAGGTAGCGGAGGACCCGCTTCGCTGCAGCCCAGTGCTCATCAGTGTGGCGACCGGTACCGACGAATCGAGCAAGAACACTGATGGGGTAGGCAAGGTCGGGGCGGGTGCACATCATAGCGTACATCAGCGAGCCGACGAGCTCAGCGTAAGGATGGTCAGAGGAGGAGGGAGCAGGAGGAGGGGCAAGCTGGTGGTCGGTCTGCAGGGGAGTGGTAACCGGCTTGGCCTGCGCCATGTCGAACCGCTGCAAGACTTGGTCGATGTAGAAGGACTGAGAGAGGGTAATGGTGCGCGATGTGCGGTCCCGGGTGATGGTCATGCCCAGATAGTGCTTGAGCTCACCCAGGTCCTTGCACTTGAGGCGCGCATGCAGGGCGTCCTTCACTTGCTGCATGGCGGCAGCATCGTCAGCGAACAGGATCATGTCGTCGACATACACCAGGATGAAGAAGCGGGTGGGAGAGGAGCGAAGGAAAAGGCTGGCATCAGACTGAGAGGCATGGAACCCCAAGGACTGCAGAGTGGCGGCCAGCTTGTTGTGCCACTCGCGAGGAGCCTGCTTGAGGCCATAAACCGGGCGGCGCAGCTCCCAGACTGTGTTGGCAGGGAAGGCTGCATGAAAGCCTGGAGGCCGCCGCAAGAGGACCCGCTCCTGAAGCTCGCCTTGCAGGAAGGCGTTGGAGACATCCATGGAGGCAATCTCCATGCCAACGCGAACAGCATAGTCGAGGATGGCACGGAGAGTTGGGAGCTTGGCAGTGGGAGAGAATGTCTCCCAGTAGTCGATGCCATGGGTTTGGGTGAAGCCCTTGGCACAATACCGGGCCTTGTAGACCGGCTCCTCACCCGGCAGCTGCTTCACTCGGAACACCCAGAGGCCTTCAACAATGACGTCGTCAGGAGAGGGGACAATGTTAACGAATGAGGCATTGCGGATGAAGGCCTCGCATTCAGCAAAGATAGCCTGGATCCACTTGGCAGCATCGGGGCAGGTGATGGCCTCAAGGAAGTTGGACGGAGTGAATCTGGTGGGAGCGGTAGCGATGCCAAGGATAAGGAGGCCAAGGAAGCCCGGGTAGAGAGGCGTGAGGGAAGGTGTTTGTTGCTGAACGCCAATGAGCTCCTCATGGGAGTCCTCAATGAAGGGAAGGGAGGGTGGGGGTGGTGTTGGCCAACCCCATGGATGGCCTATGAGTGGGCCGTGAGAGCGAGTGTGGATGCGTGGGAGGATGAACGGAGAGGTGGTGCGGCGATGCCGATGAGGTTGCTGCAGTGGCTGCTGCTGCTGCTGCTGCTGTGGCTGCTGCTGGTGCTGCTGCTGCACCTCCTGCTGCGGCTGCTATTGCTGCACTGCCTGCGGTTGCTGCTGCTGCTCCATCCGCTGCTGCACCTCCTCCTCCTGCTGCTGCTGCTGCTGCTGCTGCTGCTGCTGCTGCTGCTCCATCCGCTGCTGCTGCTGCACCTGCTGCTGCTGCTGTTGCTGCTGCTGCTGCTGCTCCTTCTGCTGCTGCTGCTCCTTCTGCTGCTGCTGCTGCTGCTGCTGCTGCTGCTGGTGCGATGAGGCAGAGTGAGCAGGGGAGTCAGGGACAGCTGGGTCGTAAATGTCACCTGAGGAAGGAGGAGGGGGAGGAGCAGGATTTGGAGGAAGGAGGGGAGCCTGGGGAAGGAGTGGGGGAATGACAGCATCAGCCCAGGTGAGGGGGCGGGAGAGAGGAGGAAGGGGGTCGGAAGGCGGAACAGAATGATAGAACGGGATGCTCTCATCGAACACCACGTCACGGCTCTGTAGGAGGCGGCCTGAGGACGGGTGAAGGAAGAGGTAACCAGGGGCAGAGCGAGCGTGGCCAAGGTAGACACACTCAATGGCCTTGGAGGCAAGCTTTCCTGCCTGCCGAGAGCGGTCAGGTGGGGGGATGAGGACATATGCCTTGCAACCCCAGATACGGAGAATGGCAGCATCTGGCTTGGTGCTAGCCCAGAGCTCAGTGGGAGTGACAGACTGGCGTTGAGGATGTGGGTAAAGATTAGTAAGGAGAGCAGCATGGACAAGGGCTTAGCCCCAAAGAGAAGGGGGCGTGGAGGCATGAGTGAGGAGGCAGCGGGCCGTCTTGGTGATCTCACGAATGCGACTCTCAGCAACACCGTTCTGCTGAGGGGAGTGGGGAAGGGTATGAGTCTGCTGGATGCCATGGGTTGAGCAGTAGGAGGAGAGGGTGCGGTTGAGAAACTCACCACCGCCGTCGGAATGGAGGCGGCGGATGGGGCGACCAAAGTGGACTCGGCACTGCTCGGCCCAGGTAACGATGACAGCAGGGGCCTCGGCCTTCGTGTGGAGGAGGAACACCGAGGAGTACCTGCTGTGGTCGTCGACTAGGACAAGCAGGTACCGGTGCCCTTGGCGGGAAGGGGAAGGGTTAGGGCCCCAGAGGTCCATGTGGACGAGGTCAAGGGGGGCAGCAGCAAAGGAAGGATGACTGAGGTGAGGCTGTTGTTTGAGCTTTCCATGAATGCATGTGGCGCATGGGGGAGCGGAAGAGGACGGGAGGGGAGGAAGAGTGGGGGGAAGACCGTCAAGCAAGCGGGAGGAGACGGCTTTACGAAGTGTGGGAAAGTTCATATGACCAAGGCGGTGGTGGATGAGAACAGCGGGGTGGGACAGTGCGCGACAAGAGCATGGGGAGGAGGTGGAGTTGGAGGAAGGTGGCTCTAGAGGGAGGGGAGGGGGGAGAGTGGAGGTGCCTGCACGAGTGGTCACGTGGCATGAGGAGGGGCGCGGTGTGCGGAGGATGTACTGACGAGAGCGAGGGCAAAGTGGGAGGCGATGAAGGAGGCGGCGAGTGGGGCCGTGGAGGAGGTCACAGTAGGTGGCAGAGGCGGGGAAGAGGGTAGTGATGCCAGCCTGTTGGAGTTCACGAATGGAGAGCAGGTTATGACGAAGGGAGGGAATGTGGAGACCAGTGACCACTCCAGAGGGGAAGGGGGGGCAGGGGAGGGTGGAGAGATGAGTGCAAGGGATGGAGAAGCTGGAATCAGCACCATGAACGTTGGTGGGGAAAGGGAGGGAGGTGAGGGTGCCGGCGTCTTTGAGGGCAGTTTCAGTGGCACCACTATCGAGAACAAAGTCAATCGTGAGCGAGGAGGGAGCTGAAGACACGGGGTACTGGAAATCACTGGCATTAAAAACAGAGGGATACATGGAAGTGGAAGCAGGGGAAGAACGCATGAGCTCGCCTAGAAAGCTGGAGTGGGAGGCGGGAGCACTAGGGGAAGGAGAGCCCCAGAGGGGAAAGCCAGGAGGACCTGGTGTGGCTGTGGCAGCCATGGCGGCGGTGCCAAAGCCAAGCTGCTGCTGCTGCCATGCAGATGCTGCGGCTGCGGCTCCTGCAGCTGCGGCTGCAGCCTGACCACCAGAGCCCCACTGCTGCTGCTGCTGCAGCAGCTGCAGCTGCTGGAAGCGGCGAAACTGCTGCAGCTCCTGGGGAGTTATGGGGTCAGCGACAGAGGAGGAGGAGGAGGAGGAGAGCTGAAGATGAGAGGGGAGGAAAGACGGAAGAGTTTTGACATCCTGGAGCAGGTCGCGGGGGGATGGTTGGTTTGGGTGCAGCGCTCACCCGCCCTGGGACCAAAACGGCGAAGATAGGAACATGGGGGGAGAGTGCCAGGGCGGCCACCACGGCTACCAGATGAGCCACCACTGCCTCCACCACCACCACTGCTGCCACCCTCGACCCCGCCACCACCGCCGCCGGCTCCGCTGCCCCCACAACCGCCACCTCCACCCCCTCCCTGAGGGTTGGTGCGGCCGCCACGTGGGCGCCCGCCACGACGCGGCTGTGTGACTGCAAGCTGGGGGTTTTGGGACTCGGTGGAGTTCAGGCCGGAGGGGGGGGTTGAGAGAAGGCGGGCCTCAGCGTCAATGATCCATTGGACCACAGTGTCAAGGGAGGCGCGGGGCTGAGCCTCAGTGAAGGCGATGACGTGCACTTCATATTGAGGGGAGAGGCCTTCGAGGAGACGGTAGATCTGAAGGTTGGGGGGGAGAGTAGTCTGGCGAGCCTCAAGGCGGGAGGCAAGGTCCAGGAGACGGCTGGTGTAGTCAACGGCGCCAGCACTATGTTCGATCGTGATGCTGAAGTATTCCTTGAAGAGCGGTCCGACAGCATCGAAGTCGGTGCGTTCGAACATTGCCTCAAGCTCGAGCCAGATCTGGCGGGAGCCGATGCGACGTGCCTGGAAGTTGCGCATGAGCGCAGACGGGATGGCAAGGAGAAGGGCACCAGTAGCACGGCTGTCCGCCTCGAGCCAGGCGCGACGATGCTCAGCAAATCGCGCAGAGTCAGCGGCATAAGCGGCGGCGGTAGCGGCATGCTGGGTGCGGAGGGTTGCCGACCGCTCGTGTTCCTCCAACGCGATCAGGTAATCAGTATGGAGCACGAGGAACTCACGACGCTGAGTAAGGAAGAGCTGCTCAACTTCAGCGGTGGCAGCGCGAGTGCTGGTGCCAACGGGTACCATGGGGGGCGGAGGTTCCTCGCCGGGATGGGGAATGAGAGGGGGGGGATCGTCAGGGTGAGGCGGCGGGTCCCCAAGGTCACCCTCTGGGAGACCAAGCATGATGTCCAGGAGGCGGAACGGCAGGACATAAGCACTGCCGAGGACGCGGTGGAGGCTGCCGACGAAGGAATACCAGTTGGTTGCTGAGTTGTCGGCAGCGCGCACGAAATGATCGAGGGTCGAGACGTCAACGGGAGGGGGAAAGGATGCCATTGGTGACACGGAGTGGGAGGAAGGCGACGGCGGGTGGACCCGCGGTGGCCGGGAGGGAGCGGCGGCGGGTGGACCCGCGGCGGCTCAAAGAGGAGGGGAGGATGGGGATGGCTGTAGATACTGCTGCTGCTGCTGCTGCTGCTGCTGCTGCTGCTGCTCCTTCTGCTGCTGCTGCTGTTGCTGTTGCTGCTGCTGCCGCTGCTGCTGCTGCCACTGCTCCTGCTGCCGCTGTTGCTGCTGCTGCTACTGCTGCTGCTGCTGCTCCTTCAGCTGCTGCTGCTGCTGCTGCTACTGCTGCTGCTGCTGCTGCTGCTGCTGCTGAGTCTGCTGCTCCTTCTGATGCTGCTGCTGCTGCTTCTGCTGCTACTGCTACGGCTGCAGCAGTGGTAAGGCGGCGATGAGCAGGTGCAGGTGAGGAGGCAAAAGATGGGGAAAGATGGCAGCTAGCTGATGAAAATAGGACTTGGTAGAAATTTCAGTAGCACTTCGTGATCACATCCAGGAAAGTGTGCAAACTTCGGAAAGCGATATCTGACAATCCAAGCGATGAAACAGTCCGAAATTTTACGACGTTGTAGCTGACACCAAGAAAGTTCTTTTGCAAGTCAAATCACTCAATTCTGTCAACTATCGAGCGAGCTATGGCGTTTGGCGCATTGGGGGTTTTTGAAAATCCACCCAACAGAAAACTAGTTGAGAGGCGGCGGCTAGGAGTCTAGCAACGGCGATGGAGGGGACGGCAATGAGGTGCATGTTGGAAGGGGACGGGGGGGAAGCGTGGGGAAGGATCGGGATTTAAAAGTTGGTGTGAGCCATTATTGCTCTATACCATATTAGAAATAGAAAGGTTCAGTTTATTGATGAAGGAAAGGCATTACATAGGAAGAGAGAGATGAGCTAGGAAGGGAAGGTTGGAAGGGAAGGGGGGGTTAGGACCAATCACAAAGGAGGGAGGCTCCTTCCAAATGTGGTTGACCACCAGTTGGAGGTGGTCCAAGTGTGGTGTACCACCAGTGGTTTAGCCAACCCACTTGTGGTGCCCCCACAATTGTGGTCCTTGTGTTTGGGGGCTCCAACCACAATTGGGTTGGATTGACACCCCAACACAGGTGTACACCCAACTAGGGATGTAAACACAATATACACAACTAGCATAGCATGGTATACTCTAACAGCTTGTCGACACCATAGCGCCAAGCCTTGTAGTTGGAGCATGTACCGGCCGGCTCGAGACGAAGGAGCGGGATCGAGTTGGCGAGTGAAGTGGTTGAGTAAGCCATTGTCGGTGTGCAGCGCGGCACTTCTGGAAATTGGTCGACGAGAATTGCTGAAAATCACTTTGATGGCTTTATCAAAATGCCGCTAAGTAGGAAATGGCGTCGGCGAAAATTCGTTAAAACGCCGACTTGAAACTGAATCTGAGACTATGTCTAACCCCGGACCCACACACCTCCCAACACACCCCCAGGCCCTGTCCCGCAGCTACACAGCTCCGCAACAAGCTCCACTCCGCTTCAACCTGTGTACCTCCTCTTGCTTGACGCGTGGCGTTCGTGGAGGCGATTTTGCGATGGGAGTTCGCCTATTCTGGCGGGGTCTGAGGGGAAACTCGAGAACGAGTTTTAAGAGATGGTCGAAATTGAGATTCGACCAAGGAGAACCGAGGAGGAAATCGACGACGAGAAGCGTGAAAGCTTGAGAGATGAGAAATTCAACGAGGTCGAGCGCGAAGGCGGTCGACGATGAGAGGCGCGACTGCAGAGTGGAGCACGTCGAACTTCCGACGACTCGAGACGATTGACGCGACGATCAAGTGCGCGTAGCGCGGGTACGTTAAGATTAGGACCTTGATCCGCGTGTGCGGATAGGTCGCTCTGATACCATGTAAGAAATAGAGTTGAAATGATTGATTAGGTAAGGAGCCCAAGGCTCTATAAGTACATGGCAAGGTGAGAGAGAATGGATGAAGGGGGAATTGGAGAGAATCCCCATTGGGATCTCCGGAATCTCCAATTGGGTAATTGGAGATTGGGGGGATCACAATTGGGTGAGGTTGGGATTTGTGAGTACACCCCAACCCACTAGAACATTCATAACCTAAACTAGGATATAAAAGTAGTATTTGCAGTCTATTTCTAACAGATGTTTCATGCGGCAAGAGAAATCATTAGGTTAAGGAGGCTCTTGAAGGAGATCGGCCATGAACAGACTTGTGCGACACCTCTGTTCAGTGACAGCAAGGGAGCCATTGCCATGGCACGCATTGCAGTTCTTCATGGGTTGAACAAGCACATGAGGATCAAGTGGCATTGGCTGCGGAAGGAGGTGAAGCTTGGGACACTGGATCTACGTGAAATCTCAGCAACAGCCAGCCGACTTCCTTACCAAGCGGCTAGCTGAAGAGCCACACTGGCGCTGTACGAGGATGGCGGGAATGTCCTTGAACTAGAGATGGCAAAACAAGCCGACATTCTGAGGGGGAGTGTGTTGGTGCATATTCTTTTGCACATCATCATGTTGTCTGTTCGCATGATTTCGTTTGCATGTGTTTTGTGTGCTGTGTTGTTTGTGTGGTTTGTTGGGTTTGCATGTCTTTGCATGTTCATCTTGTGCCTGTGCAGATGTGCTTGGATTGTGCATGACATCGATCACATTCCAACGAGCCAAGAATTGTTGGAATCGGAGCACATGTGAAGAAGTTACGAAGAAATGTTTGATGGATTTAAGACAACTCATTGGAAGTCCTTGTCAGCTGCTACACCAAAGTTGGAGAGCCCTATAACGAGGAGGGACCAGTATGTGTGGGACTTTTGTCCTCACCTTGCAGCTGCAGCATTTGGGGGTTGGAGGCCAACCTGGCACAGTGTGAATTTTTGTCGTGCCAGGCTGGTTGAACCTGAGGATGGGGAGTCAAGACTTTGACTCTTGTCATGTTCTTGACCATGGGCCTCCAGAGTCCTTCCCTTTCATCCTTCCCTTCCTACCCCACCTTCCAACTGTGCTTCAATGCCTTTTCCATCATGCCTCTGAACTTGTAAGCTTCAATTATAGTGACTCTGAGGACTGTCAATTTCTCATAGGGCAGATTACCCCCCAGTGCGCCAAACGTCATGGCTCACTCGTTAAGCAACGGAATCGAGTGATTCAACTTTCAGTGGGAAGCTGACGCTGCAAGCTACAAAATATCCGTTGTTCAGATTGTTTCACTGATTGGAGTTTTGGATATAGCTTTTCGAAGGTCGCGAGTTTTCTAGGCGTCATAACGAAGTGCTGCAGAAATTTCCAAGGAGCAATTGAATCATCTGCTTATAGCCTTCTCTATCCAATAGTGACTGGAGCTTGTTGTTGTTTGGAAAAAGTCACTTGCAAGCTCCGCACTTGTTCCCCGCCATGCATGTTTGGATGCCGTTGGAAATCCTAGCGGCGTAAACTAGGGGCGATACCAGCATATTTGGTTGGGGTCCCATTATAAGCTCGAAACATATTGTATGTATTGTGTAGTACACTCGTCCTATCCCCAAAACAATGTGGCAATATTCCCATTGCGGCATTAAGACCCGAATGTTTTCTAGATATCGCTACAATTTGGCACAAAGCATGTGACGCAACCACTATTGTTACCGCACATTTTTACATATACATCTGCGTTCATGATTAGTGTCTTTCGTAAAAAACCATGGAACGTACATGTCACTATATAACGCACTCCAAGCACTCAGCATGGCGATCGCCTAAAGCAAGTGTATACACATGTTCGCCCGTGGGCCAGCTACGGTGCGGATCATCCGACGCTGCTAGCTGTGCAGGGTCGGAACGGTTCCGGATGAGCCGGGTGCTGCGTCTGCTGCGAGCGCGTGCCGCCACTATGCGGCCAGCCCAAGAGCACGCGACAGTTCGCCAACGCGCACGACAGACTCCAAGCCCACCCCATGCGTGTCGCCATGTGTCTGCACGCGGAAGGATGGCGTTAGGCCGAATGACATAGATAAATATCTGCGACTATAGCTGGTTATGGGAGGGCTTACCCTCCGGGCCGAAGACGGCGCACGGGCACCAGATGCAGAAGGTGAGCTGTCAACCTCAGGCCCGTCCAGTCCGGCCTCGATTGGCGCCGCCTCGTCCTGCACTACACACAAGAATGGTCGGGGTCTCTTAAACCGGGAAAAAAACAAGCGCGTGCACTATGCCAGTGGCGGCTGCGCGTATCCAATATTGTTGGCGTATGCCCACAGCCGGTCACTGTAGTTGTACTGGGACGGTTGTAGAAGGCAGAGGTCGGTTAGGGATGTCACATAAGGATAAGGATTTATTAGGCAAAAGTCGGCGATGCGCCTCATGAAGTCGGTCATCTGGCGTCGAGCCCACGCTGTCGGGCATACGTCCGGATGCATGGCCAGGATAAGCATACGGAACACGTAAGGAACGGGCTGCCCCGTGTCCAGGTTAAGCAGCCGATGCGCCTCGGCCATTGGTCGCTCGCGATGCAAGAGAGGGCTGCATCCATCTCTGCCCAGGCAGATGTTCATGCCAGATAATATGGAGAATGGGCCCAGCTCGCAGCCGTTGTCGTGTGCGATGTAGCAGTTAACTTGCATGAGGGTGTATGCCACTGTTGGCATCTGGAGCAAAGAGTGGCATATCGTAATATAGTGGCGCGGCTGGTATTCGCACATATGAGCGACTTGGTGGATAACTAAGCCAGGCATTGTGCAGTGCGCGCGGCATCTATCAAACGCCCAGAAAAACGATAGTATTCTGGCAGTGAGCAGGGGGTTTTGAGCAAAGCGCTCGTGCCTTGCTCTGGTAAACGCCACCGCCACTCTGGGCCAGCAATGGGCGTACCGATGTGCGCAGACGCCATATATGGATGAGAATCGAGGCCACGCGGGCCGAACCAATGTGGATTCGCCATGCGGCATATGAGATAGGGTGTGTGAGGCGACGTCGGGGTAGGCGTGTAACGGCAGGACACAATCGAATATGTATTTAGGAGCATGTTCATTATGTGGTCTAAAAGCTGGCGCATTGTCCTGCTTGGCGACATTGTCCAAATGTCTCTTCCTCGCAGGCAAATACTTGTAAAGTGATGACCATTCACCACTGACATAAGAAATAAGGGTAACCAAAACCAAACATCACACAGGTGACCTGCACGCTGAAACAAATACACTAAGCACACGGAAAGCAGCTACAAACCAAACACAGCCGTCAGACATAATAGCAAGGCCTCAGAGATCTATCACAATCTGGCCAGCCATGAGGGTTGTTTCTATCATGCACTCCGCCACGTCATCTAACCCCTCCATTGCCTTGTAAATGGCGTTAATCGAAGGACCGTTGTCGTTCACCACAGCGGAGTTTGCCGAGCCTGCAGGTGCCGCAGCATGCCGGCGCTTGGTCGGGGTGCAAAGAAGGCGCTCCTTGAATGCAGGGTTCGCAGTGCTCATGTAGACAGGGACGTCACCTGGCGTCATTTCGAGACAGGACACGACCCGCGTGCACACTTCGGCGATCGTGCGCAGCACCCTCCTAAGATGCCTCTGATCATCATTCGCAGGCCCCTTGCGGGGCGACGTAGGTGTGAGGCTAGAGGGCGCGTCCGTATCTCCAGTGAATTGCGTGAAGCCTTCTGGCCACTCATCGTCGTTGTCGATCCCCGCAAAGTCGACGGCCGGCATGGCGTGCCATCCCAGTCGCAGCATGTCAATATGGCACTGTAGGCACATGAGCTCCCTGACCATCGGCTCCGCCATCCACGAGGGGTTGGGCACATTGACGTTGTCCATGCGCACAACGCATGATGGCGGAATAGCGCCGGCTTGCCACCAACTCGGCTGCACTGACTGCGCACCGATGCTTGTCCACGACTTGCACAACCATGCCAGGTTGGTTTCGAGCGACGCATGGCGCACTAATACTTGGTCGTAGTTCGAGATGGGGCCCAATCCTGAGGTCATCTCGAAGAGCAGCAGGTTGCGGAAACGCGTCTTGAACGTGGTGGCATGACCCTGTATCAAGGGATTGGCAACGACCGGGTGGCGCCTCTCAGTTGGACGAATCGCGTGTGTGTCATAAGCTCCGTGTCGAACCCGCATATCTTTTCGCGCACAAAATCGTATGTGGTCAGGTGGTGGTCCTCACGACTAACCAGCAGGATGATGTTGCGGTTGGCGTTGCACATGGCTGCGTTGATGCCTTCCACCAAGCGCGTGAACACCTGCAATCCACACGCGCGCATTGTCAGGGTGCATTTCCGTGACGAACAGAGCAAGGGCTTTAATTCGACAGCGCCTCCGGCAGAGGTCGCTATGGCTTGGGATAGAAAGTAGGCTTTTTCTCTGGTGAAAACAAGTGAAGTTTCACTCAATTTCAATAAAGAGTTGGGATTACAATGCAAGTTCGCTCACACCTATTAAACCCAAGCAAGAACAAGCAAGGAACAAGCTCGGCGCACTCCGCGTTTCGGTTTCAGCTGCGGTTCGCGTTGACCCATTTCGATCCGAGCTTCGTAACCGAAATATGCACCGAAATTCGGTGGTTGTCGTTAGTCTTCCGAATGCGCACTGAATTGTAGTTGGACGGTTGGATAGGAGTGGCGAAATCTGATTGGTTCCACCTGTTTTGGACTATGGGAGGTGCACCGAAGTCTCTTGGTGCGTCACCACCCTCTAGGGAGGAATACCAAGGTTAACTCGCCCTTTGACCACCTCCAACCACATTACTTTCTCCTGATTGGACCCCAACCTCAAGGGACCTCCACAAATTCGTCACTCTAGGTTGGTGGTCAAGCACCACCCAATTTCGACCAATCTGATTGGTCGAAATTTCCCTAGAGGCGAATTTCGCCCAACACCATTTCACTCCCACGAAATCCCACTAGACTCCCGCGAGAACTCACGAGAACTCACCAAATTCTCGTTAAACACTTCTCTTCATAGATACTCCCAAAATCTTCCGAACTCTCACGAACACTCACTAAGTTTCAAGCAGATACTCCCAAAATCTTCCGAACTCTCACGAACACTCACTAAGTTTCAAGCATATAACTCAATCACATGAAATCCTCCCAAACACTCGTGAAATCTCACGAGTAAATTTTTCCGCCACAAACAAACCACTTTAACAACCTACCCTGTTGTTTGTTTGATGGCGCCTCTCCTCCCGCTTAAACGTTTTCCTTGCCGCTCCCCTGCAGTGCTGTAAAATTCCTCATGCCCACGAGCTCCTTGCAATGCTCGAAGTTTCCTTTCGGCAAAACGTTGGTGAGGAAGTCCGCCGGTTGCTCCTTCGTCCCCACATCCTCAAAAATGAATACCTTATTTTGCAGTTGCTCCCGCATCCAATGGTACTTCACGTCCATGTGCTTCGTGCGCCCGTGCCAATTGTCGTTTTTTGCTAGTGCAATAGCCGATTGGCTATCGCTCTTGATGATGATCGGGCCCTCCATGTTGATGTCCATTTTGTTGAGTAGATGCCGCAGCCACACACCCTCTTGGCATGCATAGAACAATGCCATGTACACGGCTTCGGCGCTTGAGAGAGCAATGTTGTCGAGCTTCTTCGTTTGCCACATGATGGCCGTCCCACCAAGGAGGTAGATATAGCCGTATGCCCTCCTTCTCGTCTCCTTGTCCAATGCATGTGAGGCATCAGCATATCCCACGAGCTCAAGGCTCTACTCTCCTCCTTCAAACAGCAAGCCTTCATCCTTCCTTTGCACAAGGTAGGTGAGGGTCCTCTCCATCTCCCTCCACTCCCTCCCTTCGGGTTAAAGCACGTTTTGCCCCAAGAAACTTGCAGCATAGGCGATGTCGACTGGTGTGCATGACACGGGGTACATTACCGACCCCACCATGGATTGGTAGACCTTCAAGGCCCTCTCTCTGCAGCCCCATGTGTCCATCTCTTCTTCCACATCCACCTCTTTGCCTGCCAGACTGCTGAGCGGTGTCACAATGAGTTTGGCTCCCAAATGGTCACCAAAACGCTCCTTCAACCAATGAGAGTACTTCTTTTGGTCAATAAGTAACTTCCTCTCCTCTCGATTCCGCTCCAAGTTCATTCCAAGGAAGAAATTTGCCCTTGGAATCTGCTTCACTTGGAAGATGCTGCAAGAAATAGAGTTGAAATTATTGATAAGGTAAGGAGCCCAAGGCTCTATAAGTACATGGCAAGGTAAGGGAGAATGGATGAAGGGGGAATCGGAGGGAATCCCCATTGGGATCTCCGGAATCTCCAATTGGGTAATTGGAGATTGGGGGGATCACAATTGGGTGAGGTTGGGATTTGTGAGTACACCCCAACCCACTAGAACATTCATAACCTAAACTATGATATAAAAGTACAAATACAAAAGTGGTATTTGCAGTCTATTTCTAACACACCCCCATAGACTGCAAACCCGATCAAGGAGCACATAGCCCCATGGAACGGAGAAGGCGATGGTGGTCAGCCTTGCCGAGAGCCTTGGTAAAGAGGTCGGCGAGGTTGCAATCTGAGGCGATGTACCGTACCGTCAGCTGGTCACTCTGAACAAGATCTCGGATGAAGAAATGACGAAGTTCGATGTGCTTGGTGCGAGAGTGGAACACAGGATCCTTGGTGAGGTGAATAGCACTTTGGTTGTCACACCACAGGGTGGGCGACTGCTGGGGGTAGCCTAACTCAGCGAGGAGAAAGGAGAGCCAGCGTGCCTCTTGAGCAGCCATTGTGCCCGCGTAGAGCTGGGCCTCGCAGGACGACAGGGAGACTGCAGAGGACCGAGTGGAGCGCCAGCTGATGACTCCGCTACCAAGGGTGAAGCAGTACCCTTGGGAGGAGCGTCTGTCAGTCTGGTCATCGGCCCATGAGGAGTCTGTGTATCCCTCGAGCTTGACTGGAGAGGTACCACCAAGAGTGAGGATGTGAGACTTGGTGGCTTGTAGATAGCAGAGGACCCTCTTGGCTGCAGACCAATGCGAGGCAGTGTAGCGTCCGGGGGAGACGTACCGAGAGAGGACACTAACCGGGTAAGCCAAGTCTGGTCGAGTGCACATCATGGCATACATGAGTGAACCGACTAGCTCAGGGTACGGGTCCTTGCAGGCGTCAGGAGAAGGAACTGGAGGGGCCGTGAGCTGATGCTGTAGTGGGAGTGGAGTGGAGACCGAGTTACTGGAGTCCATGTCGAACCGCTTGAGAAGGTTGTCGATGTAGGACTCCTGGGAGAGCGTGATCGTGCAAGCCTGGCGGTCACGAGTGATCTCCATCCCCAGGTAGTTCTTGAGGTCACCAAGATCCTTCATGAGAAGGGCGGAGCTGAGAGCAGACTGGACAGCTGCCATGTCGGCTGGATCTCTGGCGGCTAGAATGAAGTCGTCGACGTAGACGAGGATGTAGAAGGGCTCGGAGGAGTGACGAACGAAGAGACTGGAATCTGAGGCAGAGGGATGGAAGTCAAGTGCGAGGAGGACTTCCTTCACCTTGTTGTGCCACTCACGAGGAGCCTGCTTGAGGCCATACACTGGGCGCTTCAGCTTCCACACTGTGTTGGCAGGGTAAGTGCCAGGAAACCCCGGTGGGCGTTCCATGTGAACATCCTCCTTGAGCTGGCCTTGGAGAAAGGCGGACGAGGCGTCCATGGACTTGATCTCGAAGTTGCCGCGAGCGGCTATATCAAGAAGAGCGCGCACAGTCGGGAGCTTGGCCGTGGGCGAGAATGTTTCGAAGAAGTCAAGATACTCCTTCTGGGTAAAACCGTTCGCCACGTATCGTGCCTTGAACAGTGGAGCTTCGCCTGGGAGTTGTTTGACTCGGAAGATCCATTTTCCGCCGACGATGTTGACACCGGAAGGGGGAACAACATCGTCAAAGCTGTTGTTGCGAATGAACGCCTCGTTCTCCACATCCATTGCTGCCTTCCACTCCTTCTTATAAGGCCCCGAGAGAGCTTCCTCTTTTGTGCGAGGAGTCGGAATGGTCGGATTCTCGGTGAAGTTGAGGGAAGGGCAGTCAGTAATGTCCGGGAAGATGTGAGAGAGAAATTGGCAGACCGCGTGAAGGTCAAACAGCTCCTCATGCCTGTCCTCCAGAAGTGCACGGGGGGGAATACGGATGGAGGGGACATCACCCCCGGCAGGAGGAGGCGGGGTGACCGAACACCGGATGGAGAAGGCGGCTGGTCCCCAGGCGAGAGGCGGAGCTGGTCCCTTGGAACGAGTGCGACTAGAGACCGGAGACGAAGGCGGCTTCGGTGGGACCGGAGGGACTAGGCGCCTGCGATAGGAGACTGGTGAGCCGGGCTCGACGCGCGGGAAAGGCGGAGCAGGAGGAGGTGCCGCTGCGGAGGATACTGGGGAGGCCGGGTGAGACACGCCGGACGGAGAAGGCCCCGGAGAAGGGGCAGCGGCCGGAGGTGGGGCAACGAAGTCTGCCCAAACAAGTGTCGGGGGAGGTGGAGGAGGCTCGCCCGTGGTCGCAGAGTGGAATGGGCGTGTCTCATCGAAGACGACATCACGGCTGCGAATCAGCTGTCTGGTGATTGGGTTGAGGAATAAGTAGTCTGGGGAGTCGGAGTTGTGCCCCAGGTACATGCAGGTCTGGGTTTTGGGACCAAGCTTGCCACCTTGCTTCCTGCGCGTGTGGGGGCTTAGCAACACATACGCGGTACACCCCCAGACGCGTAGAGAGCGGGCGGAAGGCGTGACCCCAAGCCAGAGAGCGGTAGGTGTGGTGTCGGGACGGTGGGGATGCGGATAAAGATTGTAGAGGAGTGCCGCATGGAAGAGGGCATATCCCCAGAATGACCGTGGTGCGTTGGCGTGACTGAGGAGGCAGCGAGCGATCTGAACCAAGGTGTGGTTGCGGCTCTCTGCAATGCCATTCTGCTGCGGGCTTTCGGGTAGCGTGAAGGTTTGCCGAATCCCTTGGGCCGCACAGAAGTTATTGAGTTTGCCATTGCGAAATTCTCCCCCGCCATCAGAATGGAGGCACTTCAGAGGAGTGCCGAACGTGACTTGAGCCTGGCGCACCCACGCCATGATGACATCAGCTGCCTCCGCCTTGGTATGCAGGAGGTGCACAGAAACATACCGCGAGTGGTCATCGACTAGTGTAAGAAAGTACCGATGACCGCCTCGGGATGCGACTGGAGCTGGGCCCCAGACATCCATGTGCACTAGGTCCAGCGGAGCAGCTGCGACGGATGGGGAGGAGGGGTGCGGCTGTGGCCTGAGCTTGCTGTGGGTGCAGTCCAGGCAGGTGGGTGCAGGTGAGTCTGTTGGTGGAGGAAGCGCCGACGGGAGGCCACGAAGAAGTTTCTTGGAAGCGATGTCGGCAAGTGTACGGAAGTTGGGGTGACCCAAGCGATGGTGGTAGAGGATGGTTGGGTTGGCGAAGCTGCAACACGAACACGGAGTGGTGCTGGCAGCTTGCGCGTGGGAGAGCGGCGAGAGGTGCAGGTAAACGCAGCGTGTAGAGCTTGCTACTGTTGAGTGTGAAGCGTGCTAGGAGCTTGTTGGAGTTAGGGTCGAAGAGGTCACTGTGACCTCTTCGACCCTTAGTCCAACAAGCTCCTAGCACGCTTCACACTCAACAGTCGCAAGCTCTACACGCTGCGTTACCTGCACCTCTCGCCGCCCTCTCCGAAGCGCAAGCTGCCAGCACCACTCCGTGTTCGTGTCACAGCTTCGCCAACCCAACCATCCTCTACCACCATCGCTTGGGTCACCCCAACTTCCGTACACTTGCCGACATCGCTTCCAAGAAACTTCTTCTTGGCCTCCCGTCGGCGCTTCCTCCACCAACAGACTCACCTGCACCCACCTGCCTGGACTGCACCAAGAGCAAGCTCAGGCAGCAGCCGCACCCTTCCTCCCCATCCGTCGCAGCTGCTCTGCTGGACCTAGTGCATATGGATGTCTGGGGCCCAGCTCCAGTCGCATCCCGAGGCGGTCATCGGTACTTTCTTACATAGAGTTGAAATGATTGATTAGGTAAGGAGCCCAAGGCTCTATAAGTACATGGCAAGGTGAGAGAGAATGGATGAAGGTGGAATTGGAGGGAATCCTCATTGGGATCTCCGGAATCTCCAATTGGGTAATTGGAGATTGTGGGGATCACAATTGGGTGAGGTTGGGATTTGTGAGTACACCCCAACCCACTAGAACATTCACAACCTAAACTAGGATATAAAAGTACAAATATAAAAGTGGTATTCGCATTTTATTTCTAATATGCGGATAGGTCGCTCTGATACCATGTAAGAAATAGAGCTGAAACTATTGATTAGGTAAGGAGCCCAAGGCTTTATAAGTACATGGCAAGGTTAGAGAGAATGGATGGAGGGGGAATCGGAGGGAATCCCCACTGGGATCTCCTGAATCTCCTATTGGGTAATTGGAGATTGGGGGGATTACAATTGGGTGAGGTTGGGATTTTGTGCGTACACCCCAACGCATTAGAACATTCCTAACCTGAACTAGGATATTTAAGTACAAATACAAAAGTGGGATTTGCAATCTATTTCTAACAGCCCCTTCGACTCTGTGACCACGAGCGAGCCTCCTCCACCTCCCCCGACGCTTGTATGGGCAGATTTCGATGTCGGACCTCCGGCCACTGCCCCTTTGCCTTCTCCGTTCGGCGTGTCTCACTCGGCCTCCCCAGTATCCTCCGCAGTGGCACCTCCTCCTGCTCCACCTTCTCCGCGCGTCGAGCCCGGCTCAACATTCTCCTACCGGAGTTGCCCAGTCCCTCCGGTCTCTAGTCGCACTCGTTCCAAGGGACTGGCTTTGCCTTTTGCCTGGGGACCAGCCGCCTTCTCCATCCGGTGTTCAGTCACGCCGCCTCCTCTTGCCGGGGGTGATGTCCCCTCCATCCGTATTCCCCCTCGTGCACTTATGGAGGACAGGCATAAGGAGCTATTTGACCTTGAGGCAGTCTGCCAATTTCTATCTCATATCTTCCCAAACATTACTGACTGCCCTTCCCTCAACTTCACCTAGAACTCGACCATTCCGACTCCTCGCACAAAAGAGGAAACTCTCTCGGGCCCTTATAAGGAGTGGAACAACATAGTCATAGTTATTCCCGCATGTTGGTGGTACACGACCACAGAGTCTCCAACCACGAAGGGACTCGAAACAAACTCAACAAAGGGCTACACCAAGTGAAATGTAACACTACATGAAGTAGCATTACTATTTTCACTATTTTAATTTTTATCCACTTCCCTTGGGCTTGAAATCTTGAGCTCTTGGTCTTGATTCTGCAAGATATATTCTTCTTGAGTTGATGAGGGCTTGCTGCACACACCTGCCACGCGATGGACACTTCACACTTGACAAAATAGAAAAACACATGCGACACGCAAACGACGACTTGACATGCGATTTGTGAAAACTCGTTAATGTCTTGACCGACACAAACCACATTGTGATACACTATTCAAACACACACACAAGCACTAGATAGCAATGACATAGACTCACAAGTCATTTCATGCCATGCATGCACACACACAAACAAGGACGACAAGCCGAGTGCAAGCCATTGGGTTGCACCAACACATCCTCCCTTTGCACAAGGTAGGTGAGGGTCCTTTCCATCTCCTTCGACTTCCTCCCTTCGGGTTAGAGCACGTTTTGCCCCAAGAAACTTGCAGCATAGGCGATGTCGACTGGTGTGCATGACACGGGGTACATTACCGACCCCACCATGGATTGGTAGACCTTCAAGGCCCTCTCTCTGCAGCCCCATGTGTCCATCTCTTCTTCCATATCCACCTCTTTGCCTGCCAGGCTGCTGAGCGGTGTCACAATGAGTTTGGCTCCCAAATGGTCACCAAAACGCTCCTTCAACCGATGAGAGTACTTCTTTTGGTAAAAAAGTAACTTTCTCTCCTCTCGGTTCCGCTCCAAGTTCATTCCAAGGAAGAAATTTGCCCTTGGAATTTGCTTCACTTGGAAGATGCTTGCAAGGTGCTTGCACACACGCCTTCCACTTCTTCACGAGCTCCCGTCACGAGAATATTGTCCACATAGAGAAGGAGGAAGACTTTGTCCTTCCCTTATCCCCTCCAATAGAATGCTCGGTCACTTTGGCTTTTCTCAAAGCCACCCTTCATCAAGTGCTCATCCATGGCCTTGTACCATTTACGTGGACTTTGCTTAAGGCCATAGAGTGCTTTGATGAGTTTGCACTTGCGGTTGGTGCTGTCTTCACACTCGGAGGGCTGCTTCATGTAGATTTCCTCTTGCAACTCACCGTAAAGGAAAGCATTCTTGATGTCGAGTTGCACCAAGTGGTAGTCCCCAATAGCTACCACCTTGAGCAATGTCCTTGATGTTGTAAGCTTGCTCACGGGTGCATAGGTTTCACCTCACTCCAACTAGCCTCCTCCCTTCGGGAAGCTCTACAAGTACCCATGTCCCCCTTTCTGCCAAGGTATCAAGCTCCTCTTGAATGGCCTTCCTCCACTCCCTGTGGTATGGCCCCGAGTGAGCCTCTTCAATGGTGACCGGTTCATCGGGTGGATTGTGTTAGAAACAGAAAGGTTCAGTTTATTGATGAAGCAAAGGCATTACATAGGAAGAGAGAGATGAGCTAGGAAGGGAAGGTTGGAAGGGAAGGGGGGGTTAGGACCAATCACAAGGGAGGGAGGATCCTTCCAAATGTGGTTGACCCCCAGTTGGAGGTGGTCCAAGTGTGGTGGACCACAAGTGGCTTAAGCAACCCACTTGTGGTGCCCCCACAATTGTGGTCCTTGTGTTTGGGGGCTCCAACCACAATTGGGTTGGATTGACACCCCAACACATGTGTACACCCAACTAGGGAGGTAAACACAATATACACAAATAGCATAGCATGGTATATTCTAACAAACCATTCCTTAAAGCACTCAACGACTTGGGTCTTGTCCTTGATCTCCGATACCCACGTGTTCCTCGTGCCTATGTTGGTGAAGGTCACGAAGTACTTGCTCCCATGCCGAGATGCAACCCTTATGGATCCACACACATCCGCCGCTACATTCTCCATAGCCTCATATGGCTCCTCCTCAGCACCATGCTTCGGGTGAGATTTTTTCTTGTTCTTCCCCTCCATACATGAAGTGCAAGTCGTCACATCCACGCCATTGTCTTCGTTTAGCTGGACTCATGTGACCATCTCCTTCTTGAATAGTTCCTTGATCCGAGAGGAGCTCGCATGCGCCATCCTCCGATGCATGATGTTGAGGTCGACCGACTTCGGTTTTGCCACTACCATAAGTGCTTGTTGCTGCCACTCATGCCCATATGCTTCTTCCATCTTGTAAAGAAGCACCTCCCTTGCTTAATTCCCTCCTTCGGGCTCGTCAAGGTATGTAAACTCTGCATCTGCTATTGGTTTCTCCATCACCCGCACTCTCATACAAGCTTTGTTTGCGTTCTCCTTCGGCAAGTACCTTCCAATTGGATCCAAACACCCAAAGCTTCCCATTGTCGCTGAAGGTCTTGCACCCACTCCCATCGAGTTGGGTTTGACTTATGACGTCGAGGGAGAGCTTGTCAACGAAGAGTACGTTGTCCAATTTCAGCTCCCCAAATGGACTTTTTAGCACCATGTCACCTTCCCCTTTCACCTCAAGTTGGCCATCATCACTGAGAAGTACGTGAGGCACGGTAGATGTACGGATGTTTTTCAGCAACGCCGCCTGGTTGGTCATGTGTTGCGTGCATCCGCTATCCATGAACCACGCCTTGCTTTGAAGTCCCTTAGCAAGGAGACATGCCGATGAGGTGCGGGCCACATTCGTCTTGTGTGCTCCGCCCATTATAGCATCGTCCTCCTTTGCTTTCTCGGCTTCCACGGCGTTAGCCTTGGCGGGAGTTGTCGTCTTCTCTTGCGGCCGCGCTCCTCTGAAATTCTTGCCATTCAGGTAAGAATAGCAATTTATCACCATGTGACCACGTGCAATGGTTGCAAGTGCCGTGGAAGGTTCCGCGTCCACATTGACCTTCTCCACTCGTTCCGCCTCCATGTAGCATACTCCTTCCCTTGAAGTTCGGACTCTCGGGGTTGGAGAAACTCTCAGCCACCTTTGTGCCCTTTCTTCCCGCAATGGAAGCAACGGCTCCAACGGCATTGACAAGTGCCGGAATTTCGTCGAGAAGCTCCTCCAAGAGCTTCCTTCGATTCTTGGTGTTGGTGCGGACGAGCTCCAATGATTGAAGCGTTTCTGCCAACTCTGTCAATGTCTTCCGTCGGCTACACGAGACGTTGCCCTTGTGCGCCTCCCACTCGCCCGGTAGTCCGCCGATAACGTAGCTTATCATTTGCTTCTCGGTCTAGGGTACGCCCAACGCCTTTAACTCGTCTCCGTAGCTCTTGGCTCGATTCACGTACTCCACGATCGTTTCGTTGGGCTTCAAAATGGAGTAGGATGGGCTTTTGGCGCACGTTCGTCATGTTTGCCTCGGTCTCCAACGGGCAGGCGTCACCATGATCTTCCCAGCACACTCGGATCACTGTGACCTCCTCGACCATAAGTCCAACAAGCTCCTAGCACGCTTCACACTCACCAGCAGCAAGCTCTACACGCTGCGTTTGTTAGAAATAGACTGCAAATACCACTTTTGTATTTGTACTTTTATATCCTAGTTTAGGTTGTGAATGTTCTAGTGGGTTGGGGTGTACTCACAAATCCCAACCTCACCCAATTGTGATCCCCCCAATCTCCAATTACCCAATTGGAGATTCCGGAGATCCCAATGGGGATTCCCTCCAATTCCCCCTTCATCCATTCTCTCTCACCTTGCCATGTACTTATAGAGCTTTGGGCTCCTTACCTAATCAATCATTTCAACTCTATTTCTTATATGGTATCAGAGCGACCTATCCGCATACGCGGATCAAGGTCATAATCTGAACGTGCCCGCGCTACGCGCACTTCATCGTCGCGACATTCGTTTCGATACATCGGAATTTCAACGTGCTCCACTCTGCAGTCGCGCCTCTCATCGTCGACCGCCTTCGCGCTCGACCTCGTTGAATTTCTCATCTCTGAAGCGTTCACGCTTCTCGTCGTCGATTTCCTCCTCGGTTCTCCTTGGTCGAATCTCAATTTCGACCATCTCTTAAAACTCGTTCTCAAGTTTCCCCTCAGACCCCGCCAGAATAGGCGAACTCCCCTCGCGAAATCGCCTCCACGAACGTCTCGCGTCAAGCAAGAGCAGGTACACAGGTTGAAGCGGAGCAGAGCTGGTTGCGGAGCTGGTTGCGGAGCTGGTTGCGGAGCTGGTTGCAGAGCTGGTTGCGGAGCTGTGTAGCTGCGGGACAGGGCCCGGGGGTGTGTGGGTCCGGGGTTAGACATAGGCTCAGATTCAGTTTCAAGTCGGCGTTTTAACGAATTTTCGCCGACGCCATTTCCTACTTAGCGGCATTTTGATAAAGCCGTCAGGGTGATTTTCAGCAATTCTCGTCGACCAATTTCCAGAATGCCGCGCTGCACACCGACAATGGCTTACTCAACCACTTCACTCACCAACCCGATCCCGCTCCTTCGTCTCGAGCCGGACGGCACATGCTCCAACTACAAGGCTTGGCGCTATGGTGTCGACAAGTACCTCCTCAGTCGCGAGGTGAAGGGGGTCAAGCTCACCGACGTCCTTCTCAACATAAATGACGGCAAAGAGCCTCCTAAACCCGAGAGGTCCGCCGATCCAGCTAATGCCGCCGCCGAAGCAGTTTATGCTGCTGCACTGCTCAAGTACAAGAATTGGGAGAAGGCCGATGGTGCGGTCATTAGTGTCTTCATGGGCACCACTCCTCCCGAACTCGTCGAAACCTACCACAACTACCCGTCTGCCAATGCTATTTGGCTCTACCTCGAAGATCGCTTCCTGAACAAGACTGCAGTGGGAGTTGCTATACTCATCCCCAGCATGTTCCAAGTGCGGCTCGAGGACTCGCCAGGCATGGCGGACTATGTCACCAAGGTGCAGTCCATTCATGGTGAACTCAAACAGTTGGGGATAGTCTTCCCCGAGCAAGCCCCTGCAGCCGCTCTCCTAGTCGGCCTCACTCTGGCATACGAAGTCACACGCAAGATGCTCTTGGGCCTTGCTCCTGCAGACCTCACATTTGCCAAGGTCTCATCCGCGCTCCTTTCTGCCGAAAAGGACAACAGCGCTCAAGCCAAGGCCAATGCAATCCGCGCTCCCGTGCCTCAAGCCTATGCCGCTTCGGCGCCATTCCAGCGCAACCGCTTCCCCCCGTGTTCCTGTGTCATCAAGCGCGGCCCTCGTGCCGGCCAGGTGCGTGGCAGCACCAACCACGCCCTTGCCTCCTGCTTCAAGAAAAAGGATGACGATTGGTATGCCGTCAATGGGACCGCCTCGAAGCCGCCAAGCTGGATGGTCAATCGTGCTCCTCGCCAAGTCAATCAAGTCGAAGCGCAGAAATCCGTGCAGGCTGCTGTAGCTCCCACTGCTGATGTGCGCCTCCACATGTTGTTTCTTGGCACTGCCATGATTAATGAGACAGTTTCGCAGTGTCCCGGCTCACAAAGCACTTCAGCCACAATAGAGTTCACCCTCGACAGTGGGGCCACTCACACGGTTCTCAAGGAAGAACACTCCTTCAAGCCATACGAGACACCAATCCATCTACTAGGAGCAGACTCCAGTTTCACAACACACGCCAAGGGCTCCTCCACAATTCCGTGCCCAGCTTTTCCTTCGGGCAGTGTCACCGGCATGTGTGTTCCCACACTACGCCACAATCTCGTGGCCCAACACGAGCTCCAACGGGCAGGCGTCACCACGATCTTCCCAGCACACTCGGATCACTGTGACCTCTTCGACCCTAAGTCCAACAAGCTCCTAGCACGCTTCACACTCAACAGTAACAAGCTCTACACGCTGCGTTCACCTGCACCTCTCGCCGCCCTCTCCCAAGCGCAAGCTGCCAGCACCACTCCGTGTTCGTGTCGCAGATTTGCCAACCCAACCATCCTCTACCACCATCGCTTGGGTCACCCCAACTTCCGTACACTTGCCGACATCGCTTCCAAGAAACTTCTTCTTGGCCTCCCGTCGGCGCTTCCTCCACCAACAGACTCACCTGCACCCACCTGCCTGGACTGCACCAAGAGCAAGCTCAGGCAGCAGCCGCACCCTTCCTCCCCATCCGTCTCAGCTGCTCCGCTGGACCTAGTGCACATGGATGTGTGGGGCCCAGCTCCAGTCGCATCCCGAGGCGGTCATCGGTACTTTCTTACACTAGTCGATGACCACTCGCGGTATGTTTCTGTGCACCTCCTGCATACCAAGGTGGAGGCAGCTGATGTCATCATGGCGTGGGTGCGCCAGGATCAAGTCACGTTCGGCACTCCTCTGAAGTGCCTCCATTCTGATGGCGGGGGAGAATTTCGCAATGGCAAACTCGATAACTTCTGTGTGGCCCAAGGGATTCGGCAAACCTTCACGCTCCCCGAAAGCCCGCAGCAGAATGGCATTGCAGAGAGCCGCAACCACACCTTGGTTCAGATCGCTCGCTGCCTCCTCAGTCACGCCAACGCACCACGGTCATTCTGCGGATATGGCCCCCTTCCATGCGGCACTCCTCTAGAATCTTTATCCGCATCCCCACCGGCCCGACACCACACCTACCGCTCTCTGGCTTGGGGTCACGCCTTTGGCCTGCTCTCTACGCGTCTGGGGGTTTACCGCGTATGTGTTGCTAAGCCCCCACACGCGCAGGAAGCAAGGTGGCAAGCTTGGTCCCAAAACCCAGACCTGCATGTACCTGGGGCACAACTCCGACTCCCCAGACTACTTATTCCTCAACCCAATCACCAGACAGCTGATTCGCAGCCGTGATGTCGTCTTCGATGAGACACGCCCATTCCACTCTGCGACCACGGGCGAGCCTCCTCCACCTCCCCCGATGCTTGTTTGGGCAGACTTCGATGCCCCACCTCCGGCCGCTGCCCCTTCTCCGGGGCCTTCTCCGTCCGACGTGTCTCACCCGGCCTCCCCAGTATCCTCCGCAGCGGCACCTCCTCCTGCTCCGCCTTCCCCGCGCGTCGAGCCCGGCTCACCAGTCTCCTATCGGAGGCGCCCAGTCCCTCCGGTCCCACCGCAGCCGCCTTCGTCTCCGGTCTCTAGCCGCACTCGTTCCAAGGGACCGGCTCCGCCTCTCGCCTGGGGACCAGCCGTCTTCTCCATCCGGTGTTCGGTCACCCCGCCTCCTCCTGCCGGGGGTGATGTCCCCTCCATCCGTATTCCCCCCCGTGCACTTCTGGAGGACAGGCATAAGGAGTTGTTTGACCTTCACGCGGTCTGCCAATTTCTCTCTCACATCTTTCCGGACATTACTGACTCCCCTTCCCTCAACTTCACCGACAACCCGACCATTCCGACTCCTCGCACAAAAGAGGAAGCTCTCTCGGGGCCTTATAAGAAGGAGTGGAATGCAGCAATGGATGTGGAGAACGAGGCGTTCATTCGCAACAACAACTTTGACGATGTTGTTCCCCGTTCCGGTGTCAACATCGTCGGCGGAAAATGGATCTTCCGAGTCAAACAACTCGCAGGCGAAGCTTCACTGTTCAAGGCATGATACGTGGCAAAGGGTTTCACCCAGAAGGAGTATCTCGACTTCTTCGAAACATTCTCGCCCACGGCCAAGCTCCCGACTGTGCGCGCTCTTCTTGATATAGCCGCTCGCGGCAACTTCGAGATCAAGTCCATGGACGCCTCCTCCGCCTTTCTCCAAGGCCAGCTCAAGGAGGATGTTCACATGGAACGCCCACCGGGGTTTCCTGGCACTTACCCTGCCAATACAGTGTGGAAGCTGAAGCGCCCAGTGTATGGCCTCAAGCAGGCTCCTCGTGAGTGGCACAACAAGGTGAAGGAAGTCCTCGCACTTGACTTCCATCCCTCTGCCTCAGATTCCAGTCTCTTCGTTCGTCACTCCTCCGAGCCCTTCTACATCCTCGTCTACGTCGACGACTTCATTCTAGCCGCCAGAGATCCAGCCGACATGGCAGCTGTCCAGTCTGCTCTCAGCTCCGCCCTTCTCATGAAGGATCTTGGTGACCTCAAGAACTACCTGGGGATGGAGATCACTCGTGACCGCCAGGCTTGCACGATCACCCTCTCCCAGGAGTCCTACATCGACAACCTTCTCAAGCGGTTCGACATGGACTCCAGTAACTCGGTCTCCACTCCACTCCCACTACAGCATCAGCTCACGGCCCCTCCAGTTCCTTCTCCTGACGCCTGCAAGGACCCGTACCCTGAGCTAGTCGGTTCACTCATGTATGCCATGATGTGCACTCGACCAGACTTGGCTTACCCGGTTAGTGTCCTCTCTCGGTACGTCTCCCCCGGACGCTACACTGCCTCACATTGGTCTGCAGCCAAGAGGGTCCTCCGCTATCTACAAGCCACCAAGTCTCACATCCTCACACTTGGTGGTACCTCTCCAGTCAAGCTCGAGGGATACACAGACTCCTCATGGGCCGATGACCAGACACACAGACGCTCCTCCCAAGGGTACTGCTTCACCCTTGGTAGCGGAGTCATCAGCTGGCGCTCCACTCGGTCCTCTGCAGTCTCCCTGTCGTCCTGCGAGGCCCAGCTCTACGCGGGCACAATGGCTGCTCAAGAGGCACGCTGGCTCTCCTTTCTCCTCGCTGAGTTAGGCTACCCCCAGCAGTCGCCCACCCTGTGGTGTGACAACCAGAGTGCTATTCATCTCACCAAGGATCCTGTGTTCCACTCTCGCACCAAGCACATCGAACTTCGTCATTTCTTCATCCGAGATCTTGTTCAGAGTGACCAGCTGACGGTACGGTACATCGCCTCAGATTGCAATCACGCCGACCTCTTTACCAAGGCTCTCGGCAAGGCTGACCACCATCGCCTTCTCCGTTCCATGGGGCTATGTGCTCCTTGACCGGGTTTGCAGTCTATGGGGGTGTGTTAGAAATAGACTGCAAATACCACTTTTGTATTTGTACTTTTATATCCTAGTTTAGGTTGTGAATGTTCTAGTGGGTTGGGGTGTACTCACAAATCCCAACCTCACCCAATTGTGATCCCACAATCTCCAATTACCCAATTGGAGATTCCGGAGATCCCAATGGGGATTCCCTCCAATTCCCCCTTCATCCATTCTCTCTCACCTTGCCATGTACTTATAGAGCCTTGGTCTCCTTACCTAATCAATCATTTCAACTCTATTTCTTACAACGGAGACAAGTGCCACAAGGCTAGTCAAGATAATACAATGACTAGTACACAATCAGGGTCCTAGCAAATGAGGAGCTACTGGAAATAGACCAAGCTGTACACAGTGCCAATGATGATATTTAGGCACAAGCGCCTTAGTAAAGATATCAGCTGTGTTGGCACCGGAGGCCAAGTGTGCTACGCAAGCCTGGCGGCGCTGCTGTAGCTCGCGCAGGAGGAAGTACCGCAGCTGGATGTGCTTCGCTCAGCCCTCTAGTCGAGGCTCCTCACACAAGAGGATCATGGCCCTGTTGTCAGCAGAGCTAGGCCGCTCACGTAAATCTGTGAGCAGGAACATCAGCCAGCGGAGCTCCTATGCCGCCATGGCACGAGTGTAGATCTCAGCCTCACAGCTAGACTGTGCAACAAAGGACGAGCGGGTGGACCTGCACGAGATAGCGCTTGCACCAAGACTAAAGTAGTACACCCGGGAGGACCTGAGCGTCTCAGCGTCGTCACCCACGAAGAGTCTGTGTGCCCTGTAAGAACCACTAGCCTGCGTCTTCCCAGCACTAGCCCTATGCCCGATGTACTTGCGAGATACGCAACACCCTCTAAGCGGCTGACCAGTGTTGTGGTGGGTGTCTACCTGAGGCCACAAGGCACACCAGGATACTACGAAGTCATCACGTACATGAGGCAGCCCACAAGCTCTGCGTAGTAACGAAAGGCTCGACTGGCTTGTCAGAAACAGGAGCCGAGACCTTGTTATCCACTAGCAGAGGGGTAGGCTGTGTGGAGGAGGAGTAAAGGCCGAACCTCTGAAGGACATGGTGTAAGAAATAGACCCATGCGGAGTACCCTTGGGAGGAGCGTTTGTCAGTCTGGTCATCAGCCCATGAGGAGTCTGTTTATCCCTCGAGCTTGACTGGAGGGGTACCACCAAGTGTGAGGATGTGAGACTTGGTGGCTTGTAGATAGCGGAGAACCCTCTTGGCTGCAGACCAATGTGAGGCAGTGTAGCGTCCGGGGGAGACGTACCGAGAGAGGACACTAACCGGGTAAGCCAAGTCTGGTCGAGTGCACATTATGGCATACATGAGTGAACGGACTAGCTCAGGGTACGGGTCCTTGCAGGCGTCAGGAGAAGGAATTGGAGGGGCCACGAGATGATGCTGTAGTGGGAATGGAGTGGAGCCAGAGTTACTGGAGTCCATGTCGAACCGCTTGAGAAGGTTGTCGATGTAGGACTCCTGGGAGAGCGTGATCGTGCAAGCCTGGCGGCCACGAGTGATATCCATCCCCAGGTAGTTCTTGAGGTCACCAAGATCCTTCATGAGAAGGGCGGAGATGAGAGCAGACTGGACAGCTGCCATGTCGGCTGGATCTCTGGCGACTAGAATGAAGTCATCGATGTAGACGAGGATGTAGAAAGGCTCGGAGGAGTGACGAACGAAGAGACTGGAATCTGAGGCAGAGGGATGGAAGTCAAGTGCGAGGACTTCCTTCACCTAGTTGTGCCACTCACGAGGAGCCTGCTTGAGGCCATACACTGGGCGCTTCAGCTTCCACACTGTATTGGCAGGGTAAGTGCCAGGAAACCCCGGTGGGCGTTCCATGTGAACATCCTCCTTGAGCTGGCCTTGGAGAAAGGCGGAGGAGGCGTCCATGGACTTGATCTCGAAGTTGCCGCGAGCGGCTATATCAAGAAGAGCGCGCACAGTCGGGAGCTTGGCCGTGGGCGAGAATGTTTCGAAGAAGTCGAGATACTCCTTCTGGGTGAAACCCTTTGCCACGTATCGTGCCTTGAACAGTGGAGCTTCGCCTGGGAGTTGTTTGACTCGGAAGATCCATTTTCCGCCGACGATGTTGACACCGGAAGGGGGAACAACATCGTCAAAGCTGTTGTTGCGAATGAACGCCTCGTTCTCCACATCCATTGCTGCCTTCCACTCCTTCTTATAAGGCCCCGAGAGAGCTTCCTCTTTTGTGCGAGGAGTCGGAATGATCGGGTTCTTGGTGAAGTTGAGGGAAGGGCAGTCAGTAATGTCCGGGAAGATGTGAGAGAGAAATTGGCAGACCGCATGAAGGTCAAACAGCTCCTCATGCCTGTCCTCCAGAACTGCACGTGGGGGAATACGGATGGAGGGGACATCACCCCCGGCAGGAGGAGGCGGGGTGACCGAACACCGGATGGAGAAGGCGGCTGGTCCCCAGGTGATAGGCGGAGCCGGTCCCTTGGAACGAGTGCGACTATAGACCGGAGATGAAGGCGGCTGCGGTGGGACCGAAGGACTGGGCGCCTCCGGTAGGAGACTGGTGAGCCGTGCTCGACGCTCAGGGAAGGCGGAGCAGGAGGAGGTGCCGCTGCGGAGGATACAGGGGAGGCCGGGTGAAACACGCCGGACAGAGAAGGCCCCGGAGAATGGGCAGCGGCCGGAGGTGGGGCATCGAAGTCTGCCCATACAAGCGTCGGGGGAGGTGGAGGATGTTAGTATATACCATGCTATGCTAGTTGTGTATATTGTGTTTACATCCCTAGTTGGGTGTACACCTGTGTTGGGGTGTCAATCCAACCCAATTGTGGTTGGAGCCCCCAAACACAAGGACCACAATTGTAGGGGCACCACAAGTGGGTCGCCTAAGCCACTTGTGGTCCACCATACTTGGACCACCTCCCACTTATGGTCAACCATATTTGGAAGGATCCTCCCTCCCTTGTGATTGGTCCTAACCCCCCCTTCCCTTCCAACCTTCCCTTCCTAGCTCATCTCTCTCTTCCTACGTAATGCCTTAGCTTGATCAATAAACTCAACATTTCTGTTTCTAACATGGTATAGAGCAATAATGGCTCACGTCAACTTCTAATCCCGATCCTTCCCCACGCTTCCGCCCCATCCCCTTCCGACGTGCATCTCTTTGCCGTCCCCTCCATCGCCGCTGCTAGACTCCTAGCCGCCGCCTCTCTTTCCCTTCACAACTAGTTTTCTGTTGGGTGGATTTTCAAACATCCCCAGTGCGCCAAACACCATAGCTCGCTCGCTAGTTGACAGAATTGAGTGATTTGACTTGCAAAAGAACGCTCTTGGTGTCTGCTACAACGTCGTAAGGTTTCAGACTCGTTCACCGCTTGGATTGTTGGATATCGCTTTCCGAAGTTCGCGCACTTTCCTGCATGTGATCACGAAGTGCTACTGAAATTTCGACCAAGTCCTACTTTCATCAGCTAACTGCCATCTTTCCCCATCAGCTAACTGCCATCAGCTAGCAGCAGCAGCACCAGAAGGAGCAACTGACACAGCAGCAGCAGCAGCAGCAGCGGCAGCAGCAGCAGCAGCAGCAGCAGCAGCAGCAGCAGCGGCAGCAGCAGCAGCAGCAGCAGCAGCAGCAGCAGCAGCAGCAGTGGGAGCAGCAGCAGTAGCTACAGCCATCCCCATCCTCCCCTCCTCTTTGAGCCGCCGCGGGTCCACCCGCCGCCGCTCCCTCCCGGCCACCGCGGGTCCACCCGCCGTCGCCTTCCTCCCACTCCGTGTCACCAATGGCATCCTTTCCCCCTCCTGTCGACGTTTCGAACCTCGATCATTTGGTGCGCGCTGCCGACAACTCAGCAACGAACTGGTATTCCTTCGTCGGCAGCCTCCACTGCGTCCTCGGCAGTGCATATGTCCTGCCAATCCGCCTCCTGGACATCATGCTTGGTCTCCCGGAGGGTGACCTTGGGGACCCGCCGCCTAACCCTGGCGATCCCCCCCCTCTCATTCCCCATCCCGGCGAGGAACCTCTGCCCCCCATGGTACCCGTTGGCACCAGCACTCACGCTGCCACCGCTGAGGTTGAGCAGCTCTTCGTTACTCAGCGTCGTGAGTTTCTCGTGCTCCATACTGATTACCTGATCGCTTTGGAGGAACACGAGCGGTCGGCCACCCTCCGCAACCAGCATGCCGCTACCGCCGCCGCTTATGCCGCTGACTCTGCGCGACTTGCCGAGCGTCGTCGTGCTTGGCTCGAGGCGGACAGACTTGCTACTGGTGCCCTTCTCCTTGCCATCCCGCCTGCGCTCATGCGCAACTTCCAGGCACATCGCATCGGCTCCCGCCAGATCGGGCTCGAGCTTGAGGCCATGTTCGAACGCACCGACTTCGACGCTGTCGGACCGCTCTTCAAGGAATACTTCAGCATCACGATCGAAAATAGTGCTGGCGCCGTTGACTACACCAGCCGTCTCCTGGACCTTGCCTCCCGCCTAGAGGCTCGCCAGACTACTCTCTGTTAGAAATAGACTGCAAATACCACTTTTGTATTTGAACTTTTATATCCTAGTTTAGGTTGTGAATGTTCTATTGGGTTGGGGTGTACTCACAAATCCCAACCTCACCCAATTGTGATCCTCACAATCTCCAATTACCCAATTGGAGATTCCGAAGATCCCAATGGGGATTCCCTCCAATTCCCCCTTCATCCATTCTCTCTCACCTTGCCATGTACTTATAGAGCCTTGGGCTCCTTACCTAATCAATCTTTTCAACTCTATTTCTTACATGGTATCAGAGCGACCTATTCGCACACGCGGATCAAGGTCCTAATCTGAACGTGCCCGCGCTACGCGCACTTCATCGTCGCGACATTCGTTTCGAGTCGTCGGAAGTTCGACGTGCTCCACTCTGCAGTCGCGCCTCTCATCGTCGACCGCCTTCGCGCTCGACCTCGTTGAATTTCTCATCTCTGAAGCTTTCACGCTTTTCGTCGTCGATTTCGTCCTCGGTTCTCCTTGGTTGAATCTCAATTTCGACCATCTCTTAAAACTCGTTCTCGAGTTTCCCCTCAGACCCCGCCAGAATAGGCGAACTCCCCTCGCGAAATCGCCTTCACGAACGTCTCGCGTCAAGCAAGAGCAGGTACACAGGTTGAAGCGGAGCGGAGCTGGTTGCGGAGCTGGTTGCGGAGCTGGTTGCGGAGCTGTGTAGCTGCGGGACAGGGCCTGGGGGTGTGTGGGGGGGTGTGTGGGTCCGGGGTTAGACATAGGCTCAGATTCAGTTTCAAGTCGGCGTTTTAACGAATTTTCGCCAACGCCATTTCCTACTTAGCTGCATTTTGATACAGCCGTCAGAGTGATTTTCAGCAATTCTCGTGGACCAATTTCCAGAAGTGCCACGCTGCACACCGACAATGGCTTACTCAACCACTTCACTCGCCAACCCGATCCCGCTCCTTCGTCTCGAGCCGGACGGTACATGCTCCAACTACAAGGCTTGGCGCTATGGTGTCGACAAGCACCTCCTCAGTCGCGAGGTGAAGGGGCTCGAGCTCACCGACGTCCTTCTCAACATCGGTGACAGCAAAGAGCCTCCTAAACCCGAGAGGTCCGCCGATCCAGCTAATGCCGCCGCCGAAGCAGTTTATGCAGCTGCACTGCTCAAGTACAAGAATTGGGAGAAGGCCGATGGTGCGGTCATTAGTGTCTTCATGGGCACCACTCCTCCCGAACTCGTCGAAACCTACCACAACTACCCGTCTGCCAACGCCATTTGGCTCTACCTCGAAGATCGCTTCCTTGAACAAGACTGCAGTGGAAGTTGCTATACTCATCCCCAGCATGTTCCAAGTGCGGCTCGAGGACTCGCCAGGCATGGCGGACTATGTCACCAAGGTGCAGTCCATTCATGGTGAACTCAAACAGTTGGGGATAGTCTTCCCCGAGCAAGCCCCTGCAGCCGCTCTCCTAGTCGGCCTCACTCCGGCATACGAAGTCACACGCAAGATGCTCTTGGGTCTTGCTCCTGCGGACCTCACATTTGCCAAGGTCTCATCTGCGCTCCTTTCTGCCGAAAAGGACAACAGCGCTCAAGCCAAGGCCAATGCAATCCGCGCTCCCGTGCCTCAAGCCTATGCCACTTCGGTGCCATTCCAGCGCAACCGCTTCCCCCCCTGTCCCTATGTCATCAAGCGCGGCCCTCGTGCTGGCCAGGTATTGGTGCATATTGATTTGCACGTCATCCTGTCGTCTGTTCGCATCATTTCGTTTGCATGTGTTTTGTGTGCTACGTTGTTTGTATGGTTTGTTGGGTTTGCATGTCTTTGCATGTTCATCTTGTGCTTGTGCAGATGTGCTTGGATTGTGCATGACATCGAGCACATTCCAACGAGCCAAGAATTGTTGGAATCGGAGCACATATGAAGAAGTTACGAAGAAATGTTTGATGGATTTGTACAACTCATTGGAAGTCCTTGTCAGCTGCTACACCAAAGTTGGAGAGCCCTATAACGAGGAGGGACCAGCATGTGTGGGACTTTTGTCCCCACCTTGCAGCTGCAGCATTTGGGGTTTGGAGGCCAACCTGGCACATTGTGAATTTTGTCTTGCCAGGCTGGCTGAACCTGAGGATGGGGAGTCAAAACTTTGACTCTTGTCATGTTCTTGACCATGGGCCTCCAGGGTCCTTCCCTTTCATCCTTCCCTTCATACCCCACCTTCCAATTGTGCTTCAATGCCTTTTCTATCATCCCTCTGATCTTGTAAGCTTCAATTATAGTGACTCTGAGGACTGTCAACTTCTCCTAGGGCAGATTACCCCCCAGTGCGCCAAACGCCATAGCTCACTCGTTAAGCTACGGAATCGAGTGATTCAACTTTCAGTTGAAAGCTGACGCTGCCAGCTACAACATATCCGATTTTCAGATCGTTTCACCGATTGGAGTTTTTGATATAGCTATTCGAAGGTCGCGAGTTTTCTGGGCGTCATAACGAAGTGCTGCAGAAATTTCCAAGGAGCCATTGAATCATCTGCTTATAGCCTTCTCTCACAAACAAGTGGTATCAGAGCCTATTATCACGCATTTGGGACCTAAAATACGATGGGAGATAAAGAGGACTCTGGTGGAGGTGATACTTCAGTCCAAGGAGGCAGCTCAATCCAAGATTCTGGCATTGCAGCGCAAAGGGGAGCGCGTACAAGCCAGGGGTCACTGCTTAAGGAGGTGCTGAAGAACTTCACCATTGAGAAGTTCTCTGGAGATGGCTATGATGATTGGGCATGGAAGATGCAGCTCTACTTTCGACAAATTGGCCTCTTGAAGCTCATGATTGGAACGGAGCCAAGGCCACAGGAAATGGCAGAGCAAGCGGACTGGGATGAACGTTCATCTGCTGGATATTATCTACTGTCACAAAGCTTGGAGCTGAACCAGAGGCATCACATCATGCATCTGCTACCGGAAATTGATTGTGGGCCCAAGGCATGGGCAGTGCTCAAGGACCTGCACGCTCCGACATCGGTTGCCGCTTCTCTCATGCTGGATCGGGAGCTGTCCATGCTGCGGTTGAGCGAGAATGAACCTGTGCAGCCCGTACTGGACAAGATGAGGGAACTCTACGCGAAATTGGCGATTGCTGGCATCACGTACCCAGAGCAGACAAAGTGTCTCAAGATGCTCAGCCTGCTGCCGGAGTCTTGGCTGCAATTTATAAGCGGACTCAGCTTGCCACAAAACCAAAGTCAATGGACATTGGAGTGGATTCGCACCAAGATTCTGGAAGAAGATTTTCGTCGCTATACACTGCGCGGAGGTGATGACAGCACCAGCGGCTATGCCATGCAAGGACATGGAGGGATCGAGGGCGTGGCAATCGCGGTCGCTCTTACCACAGCCAAGGTGGTCGCGGGACTTGGAACCAGCGGGGGCGTGGTGGCGCTGGTGCAAGAGGAAGAGGTGGTCACTCCAACAATGACAACAGTGAACCACGCTTGAGGGGAGAGTGCTGGTATTGCAAGGAAGAAGGGCATCCATGGTTTCGCTGCCCTACCAAGCCCGACTGGTGGACCCCTTGGAACCAATCGCAGAAGGGGAATGGAGGAAAGCAACCACATGGAGGTGCCAACATGGTAGCTGATCCTGCTGAAGAAACCTCCAAGGATGACAGAGGAATGGGAAATGAGGAGAGGAATGCTGGACAGTTCTACCATGTGTGTGACAAAGATGACAGTGGCACAGCTGTTGCAAGGGCTGGAGAGGAATTGCACCCGCTTGACATGTGGGTCATGGACTCTGGTGCTGCATGGACAATGACACCACGCAAGGACTTGCTGGATGCTGTGCGAGCGCCTCCTATCTCTGAAGTGCGCTCAGCATCCGGACATGCAGTGAAGGTCGCTGGAGTTGGTCGAGCTGCATTCAGAGCACCTGATGGTGGACTGGTTGTGCTGAAGGACGTGTTACTCGTACCGGGGCTGAAGGCCAATCTGATATCGCTGCGCAAGCTAGGCCAGGCCGGAGTCAGCACCACCACCAATGGATCCAAAACATTCAAGGGGCTGCGAGGAGATCGTGTGTTATGGGATTTACACGAAAGCAGAGATGTCTTCAGATCCATGTGGCAGATCCCTGCACTGATATGGGAATCAACAAAGAAGGAGTTGGGAGAAGTAAAGGCGGGATCTGGAGTCCAGGGGGAGTGTAATGCAGTTAGTGCTGCAGGAGTGACGGTTTCTGCAAGGTCGGGGGAGACTGATTGGGAAACCGCACACAGGCGTCTAGGGCATGTGGCTATGCCATTGCTGCAGCAACTGCATAAGGAAGAAGCAGTAAAGGGGCTCAAGCTTTCTGGGCAACCAAATGATACCAAGTGCGAGACGTGTCTGCTGAGCAAGTTCACACGGTTCCCCTTTCACGACGTAGCTGGGAAAAGCAAGGCAGCACTGGAACTGGTGCACATGGACCTGGTAGGACCTTTTCCAGTCCGAGGAAGTAAGGGGGAAAGGTACTTCCTGACAATAGTTGATGACTGGAGTCGGCTGATGTGGGCATACCCGTTGAAGCAGAAGGATCATGCTGCCTCAACAATACGAGATGATTGGCTGCCGTTCGTCGAGCGACAATCTGGGCACTCATGCAAAAGCATCAGAACCGACCGAGGTGGAGAGTTTCTAGGAGGAGATCTGACTGCATGGCTCAAGAAACAAGGCATTGAGCATCAACTAACGACGTCCTATACCCCTCAGTCAAATGGCGTTGCTGAGAGGGCTAATAGGACCATCCTGGAAACTGCGCGAGCGCTGCTGATCGAATCAGGGCTGGGGAACTCCATGTGGCCTCATGCGGTGAGCATGCTACAGTGGCAAGGAACCGCGTACTCACAAAGGTGGCTGATGATATGTGGGTGCCGCTGGAGAGGTGGCTTGGAAAGAAGCCTCCAGTGGACATGCTTCGAGTGTTCGGATGCATGGCAGTGGCGCATGTCCCTAAACCGTACAGGACAAAGCTTGGAGCATCTGCACTTTGGTGTGTGCACCTTGGGCTTGCGGCAGAGAGCAAGGGGTGGCTACTCTGGGAGCCCTCAAAGAATGTGCTGTTTGACAGTCGGGATGTCAAATTTGTGGAGAACATCATGTATGGCAAGTGGGAGAAGCAGCCGGAGGCAAGGGTCACCCAGCAGCTGGAAGAGATCACTATGCACTTCGATCTGTCCGAACCTGAGGACAGCGAAGTCACTGCGCCAACGGCAAGCGGTACTGATGAAGGAAGCAATGAGGATATTGCAACTGATGCTGAAGTCAAGGATCCGGAGCAGCAGCAGCAAGAGGCTTCCAAAACACGAAGTCTGCCAAAGCGAAGGAAACAGATTGGTGGGGGGACAAAGGATTGGGTGAAGGTGAAAGAATGGGTAAGTCCAACCATCTACCCTGCACGTACCAGAATGGCAACGAGAAAGCTGCTGAGCTCCACAAGTGGAGGAGCCACAACTGAGCAGCAGGAACAGGCTCAAGGCGAAGATGCGGTGCTGTTATTGGGTGATGACCAAGAGTCAGATGACGAGGAGCCTGCATACTGCTTTTACGCACCAATACAACCTCCGAGCATGGATCATGCGCTAGCCGGGCCTCAACGGGGGAAGTGGCTCGTTTCAAGAGATGCAGAGTACAACAGCCAGATGGAGAATCACACATGGGACCTGGTGTACTTGCCAAATGGGAAGAAGGCAATACAGTGCAAGTGGCTGGCAAAAATCAAGACGGATGAGAAAGGAGAGCCATCAGTTTACAAGAGCAGGCTGGTGGCAAAGGGGTTTCAGCAGAAAGAGAAGGAAGATTACAAAGAAGTGTTTGCCCCAACTGCTAAGTCTCCAACGCTACGTGTGCTGCTGGCGGTAGCTGCTGTGCGCAAATGGAAGGTGAAGCAGATGGACATCGTAACCGCTTTTCTGTACGGCATTGTGGAAGAGGAGGTGTACATGGTTCAACCACCTGGCTATGAGGATGGAACCGGTCGTGTCTGCAAACTTAACAAGGCCATCTATGGCTTGAAGCAGGCCCCGAGATGCTGGTACAACAGGCTGGCCAGTGCACTGGAAGGGATTGGATTCCGTGCGAGTGCATGCGACGAGAGCCTATTCCTGATGGGAGAGGGGGAGTCACTTGTGCTTCTGCTGGTGTACGTGGATGACATCCTGCTCTTCAGCAGCAGTGACAAGGAGATCGATGGGGTGCAGCGGAAGCTCACAGAGCAGTTCAAGTGCAAGTCACTTGGAGAGGCAAGGTACTACCTGGGAATGCACATTGAGCGGGATGCTGAACGTGGCTGGCTCAAACTGCATCAGGGACAGTACATCAACACCTTGGCTGAGAAGTACTCTCTGCAGGAAGAACGGGAAGTGGTCACACCTTTGCCTTCCGAGTTCAAACTCATAAAGGCAGCTGAAGGAGAAGGAGTTGAGAGTGAAGACCAGAGGCAATTCCAATCCATGGTCGGGAGCCTACTCTACGCTGCTGTGCATACTCGGCCTGACATCAGCTTTGCTGTGGGACAGCTGGCTCGAGTAGTGCAAAATCCAACAGAAGAGCAGTGTGGTGCAGCGGAGAGAGTGGTGCGCTACCTCAAGTCATACCCTACAGTGGGAGTACAGTATTCAGCCTCTGCTCAACGCAGTCAAAAAGGAGTTGAAGTCCTCAAAGAGAAGGGGGAGCAGCTCGGAGAAGGAAAGGTGTTCCTTTCCTGTTTTGCTGATGCCACGTGGGCTTCTGAGCATGAGGATTCATCATCAGTTGGTGGATACATCTGCATGGTGGGAGGTGGGCCTGTAAGTTGGAGGTCCAAGAAGCAGTCTAAGACGGCACTATCTTCAGTGGAATCTGAGTACATGGCGATGTTTCATGCGGCAAAAGAAATCATCTGGCTAAGGAGGCTCTTGAAGGAGATCGGCCATGAACAGACTGTTAGAAACAGAAAGGTTCAGTTTATTGATGAAGCAAAGGCATTACATAGGAAGAGAGAGATGAGCTAGGAAGGGAAGGTTGGAAGGGAAGGGGGGGTTAGGACCAATCACAAGGGAGGGAGGATCCTTCCAAATGTGGTTGACCACCAGTTGGAGGTGGTCCAAGTGTGGTGTACCACCAGTGGTTTAGCCAACCCACTTGTGGTGCCCCCACAATTGTGGTCCTTGTGTTTGGGGGCTCCAACCACAATTGGGTTGGATTGACACCCCAACACAGGTGTACACCCAACTAGGGATGTAAACACAATATACACAACTAGCATAGCATGGTATATTCTAACACAACCCCAGAGCATGCAAAGCTAGTGTATATGTAGGGTACAACCCCAGAATCAGGAAGGGGGGCAGGGCCCAAGGCCGAGAAGGCGGAGGAGGGCAGAGTGCGCGGTCTTCGGGAGGGCCTTGGTGAAGATGTCGGCCAAGTTGGCCTCTGCAGCGATCTTGCGGACCACCAAGTGACCTTGCTGGACCAACTCTCCAACGAAGAAGTAGCGGAGTTCAATGTGCTTGGAGCGGCCATGGAAGACAGGGTCCTTTGTGAGATGGATGGTGCTGGCATTGTCGCACCAGAGGGTGGGACAGCGCTGAGGAGCACCGATCTCAGCAAGGAGGAAGGTGAGCCAGCGATTCTTCTGAGCGGCCATGGTGCAAGCATAGAGCTCAGCCTCGCAGGATGAGAGGGCGATGGAGGAGGAGCGAGTGGAGCGCCAGCTGATGAGGCCGCTGCCAAGGGTGAAGCCGTAGCCTTGAGAGGAACGGCGATCCGGCTGGGAGTCAGCCCAGGAGGAGTCACTGAAGCCAGAGAGGAGGGGAGGAGAAGAGCCTCCGAGGGTGAGGACATAGTCCTTGGTACCACGGAGGTAGCGGAGGACCCGCTTCGCTGCAGCCCAGTGCTCATCAGTGTGGCGACCGGTACCGACGAATCGAGCAAGAACACTGATGGGGTAGGCAAGGTCGGGGCGGGTGCACATCATAGCGTACATCAGCGAGCCGACGAGCTCAGCGTAAGGATGGTCAGAGGAGGAGGGAGCAGGAGGAGGGGCAAGCTGGTGGTCGGTCTGCAGGGGAGTGGTAACCGGCTTGGCCTGCGCCATGTCGAACCGCTGCAAGACTTGGTCGATGTAGAAGGACTGAGAGAGGGTAATGGTGCGCGATGTGCGGTCCCGGGTGATGGTCATGCCCAGATAGTGCTTGAGCTCACCCAGGTCCTTGCACTTGAGGCGCGCATGCAGGGCGTCCTTCACTTGCTGCATGGCGGCAGCATCGTCAGCGAACAGGATCATGTCGTCGACATACACCAGGATGAAGAAGCGGGTGGGAGAGGAGCGAAGGAAAAGGCTGGCATCAGACTGAGAGGCATGGAACCCCAAGGACTGCAGAGTGGCGGCCAGCTTGTTGTGCCACTCGCGAGGAGCCTGCTTGAGGCCATAAACCGGGCGGCGCAGCTCCCAGACTGTGTTGGCAGGGAAGGCTGCATGAAAGCCTGGAGGCCGCCGCAAGAGGACCCGCTCCTGAAGCTCGCCTTGCAGGAAGGCGTTGGAGACATCCATGGAGGCAATCTCCATGCCAACGCGAACAGCATAGTCGAGGATGGCACGGAGAGTTGGGAGCTTGGCAGTGGGAGAGAATGTCTCCCAGTAGTCGATGCCATGGGTTTGGGTGAAGCTCTTGGCACAATACCGGGCCTTGTAGACCGGCTCCTCACCCGGCAGCTGCTTCACTCGGAACACCCAGAGGCCTTCAACAATGACGTCGTCAGGAGAGGGGACAATGTTAACGAATGAGGCATTGCGGATGAAGGCCTCGCATTCAGCAAAGATAGCCTGGATCCACTTGGCAGCATCGGGGCAGGTGATGGCCTCAAGGAAGTTGGACGGAGTGAATCTGGTGGGAGCGGTAGCGATGCCAAGGATAAGGAGGCCAAGGAAGCCCGGGTAGAGAGGCGTGAGGGAAGGTGTTTGTTGCTGAACGCCAATGAGCTCCTCATGGGAGTCCTCAATGAAGGGAAGGGAGGGTGGGGGTGGTGTTGGCCAACCCCCATGGATGGCCTATGAGTGGGCCGTGAGAGCGAGTGTGGATGCGTGGGAGGATGAACGGAGAGGTGGTGCGGCGATGCCGATGAGGTTGCTGCAGTGGCTGCTGCTGCTGCTGCTGTGGCTGCTGCTGGTGCTGCTCCTGCACCTCCTGCTGCGGCTGCTGTTGCTGCACTGCCTGCGGTTGCTGGCTGGCTGCTGCTCCATCCACTGCTGGCACCTCCTGCTGCTGCTGGCTGCTGCTGCTGCTGCTGCTGCTGCTGCTGCTGCTGCTGCTGCTGCTGCTGCTGCTGCTGCTGCTGCTGCTGGCATCCGCTGCTGCTGCTGCACCTGCTGCTGCTGCTGTTGCTGCTGCTGCTGCTGCTCCTTCTGCTGCTGCTGCTGCTGCTGCTGGCTGCTGCTGCTGCTGCTGCTGCTGCTGCTGCTGCTGCTGCTGCTGCTGCTGCTGCTGCTGCTGCCTGGTGCTGGTGCGATGAGGCAGAGTGAGCAGGGGAGTCAGGGACAGCTGGGTCGTAAATGTCACCTGAGGAAGGAGGAGGGGGAGGAGCAGGATTTGGAGGAAGGAGGGGAGCCTGGGGAAGGAGTGGGGGAATGACAGCATCAGCCCAGGTGAGGGGGCGGGAGAGAGGAGGAAGGGGGTCGGAAGGCGGAACAGAATGATAGAACGGGATGCTCTCATCGAACACCACGTCACGGCTCTGTAGGAGGGCGGCCTGAGGAACGGGTGAAGGAAGAGGTAACCAGGGGCAGAGCGAGCCGTGGCCAAGGTAGACCACACTCAATGGCCTTGGAGGCGAGCTTTCCTGCCTGCCGAGAGCGGTCAGGTGGGGGGATGAGGACATATGCCTTGCAACCCCAGATACGGAGAATGGCAGCATCTGGCTTGGTGCTAGCCCAGAGCTCAGTGGGAGTGACAGACTGGCGTTGAAGGTGTGGGTAAAGATTAGTAAGGAGAGCAGCATGGACAAGGGCATAGCCCCAAAGAGAAGGGGGCGTGGAGGCATGAATGAGGAGGCAGCGGGCCGTCTTGGTGATCTCACGAATGCGACTCTCAGCAACACCGTTCTGCTGAGGGGAGTGGGGAAGGGTATGAGTCTGCTGGATGCCATGGGTTGAGCAGTAGGAGGAGAGGGTGCGGTTGAGAAACTCACCACCGCCGTCGGAATGGAGGCGGCGGATGGGGCGACCAAAGTGGACACGGCACTGCTCGGCCCAGGTAACGATGACAGCAGGGGCCTCGGCCTTCGTGTGGAGGAGGAACACCGAGGAGTACCTGCTGTGGTCGTCGACTAGGACAAGCAGGTACCGGTGCCCTTGGCGGGAAGGGGAAGGGTTAGGGCCCCAGAGGTCCATGTGGACGAGGTCAAGGGGGGCAGCAGCAAAGGAAGGATGACTGAGGTGAGGCTGTTGTTTGAGCTTTCCATGAATGCATGTGGCGCATGGGGGAGCGGAAGAGGACGGGAGGGGAGGAAGAGTGGGGGAAGACCGTCAAGCAAGCGGGAGGAGACGGCTTTACGAAGTGTGGGAAAGTTCATATGACCAAGGCGGTGGTGGATGAGAACAGCGGGTGGGACAGTGCGCGACAAGAGCATGGGGAGGAGGTGGAGTTGGAGGAAGGTGGCTCTAGAGGGAGGGGAGGGGGGAGAGTGGAGGTGCCTGCACGAGTGGTCACGTGGCATGAGGAGGGGCGCGGTGTGCGGAGGATGTACTGACGAGAGCGAGGGC